>QEPC01005577.1:69427-82861 GCA_003113815.1 Sphenodon punctatus | reverse complement strand
GTGAATCACGGGGGGGAATCAGATCCACCATGCAATCGGAGGTCCTGGCCGGACCATCCCCGATCGTGTGGTGAATGAGATCCACCCCCCATGATGAAGGGGACAGTAACATCTGTCCCCTGACCATGGCACGGAATCTGCAGAGGGATTCCGGGTCGTGGTCAATGCCAGGGGGGGGAGTGGCTGCATTGGCTGTGGTGCCCACCCGTCTCCTGGAGGGTGGCCAGCATGGGTGGTGGTGGTGGGGCTGTGTGGCCACACATTGCGCTGCACAGCCCCGCCCCCTCCTCGAATTCCCCACCGGGATCGGCCACTGCATCTGTTAGTCCATGACACGGTGGCCCCGGTGGGGAATCAAAGGGCTATTTCCATGCCTGGGCCAATCGGCCCCATCACATCTGAAAATACCCATAGTCTTACAAACATAGATGAGGCTACATGATTTTCTGGAGCTGGTTTCTTTCTAACTGATATCACGTAGAGAAAAATCAGCTGTTCCATCTTATTACTATATCTGGAAACAACTGTAGTACAGAATGTTCTGGAACTTTGCTAGTGTATGCTCAGTTAGAAACTGATCCAAAGCTCACCAGAGTCATTGGGAATCTACAGGACTATGTAGACTCTGGCCCACTGGAACATGCATTCTGGTGACAAGCAAAATATTTGGAAAAATGTTCCTGTCAATCTGAATGTGCACAAGGAATAATAAATACCTGCCTTTACACCAGAAGCACCATCCACTTCCTCTCAGTTCCCCAACTTGCAACTTGGCAAAATGATTAGAATTGAAAGTGATGTATCTTACTTCTACCCCATTTGTAAAAGTCTCTTCAGAGTAACATTTCTTGTAACTGGTTTATAAGGATGGGCAAACACGGTTTGGAAGTTCAGAGTTTGGACCGAACTTGGTCTGTTTGGTCGACCTAATCAAACTTCTGAACCAAACTCGAATTTCAAACCAAACCGAACCAATCCAAATTTCCGAACTCCGTTCTGTTCACCCATCCCTAGTGGCAACACATACCAAAAAAACTGGTTTTGAATAACCGAACTTGGTTCAGAAGTTCAGAATTCAACCGAACTTGGACTGTTCGGTCGACCAAACAGAACTTCCGAACCGAACTCGAATTTCAAACTGAATCAAACCGAACCGATTTTCCAAACTCAAATTTCAAAACAAACTGAATTGAACCGAATTTCCGAACTCTGTTCTGTCAGCCCATACCTACTGGTTTACACTGACAGGGAACCCTAGAATGTTTCCGGTATCAAAAATATTAATATCCTCCCATTAAAATAAACCCATAGACAGTGCCTGAGCAACAGGATAATGTTCCCCACTTGGCAATAATATCCACTAGGCAATATGAATGCCTATGGTATTAGAAAAGAAAAAAAAAAGTTATAGATGGAATAACTAGTATGACAAGACTGCCTGCTAAATGAGTGTCAGCATGTTTGAAAGATTTTTTCTGCACTGTATTAGAGGCAGGATGCAGTCCAAACCGTCTCTGGGTACAAAAGTCTTGTCAGGGCTAGTGGCTCCCAAATACGGAATCCCCCACAAAGAAGGAGAATTGAAAGGGGGGTTTCACTTCAAGTGGGATATATAACAGTGACCAGGTGGCAGGAAGCTCATGAAGCAACACTTTCTGACAGAATAATATTCTGTCTAATTGGAATGGTCTGCTATGTATCTCCATCAGTAATAAAGTGTGTCCTTGTGGCCCCAGTGCCATCTGGAATGGAAACATGGAAAAGAGCATCTGTTGGTTAGCAGGGAACGTGTGTCTCGGCAGTGATACGACCAACAGATGTCAGTCCAGGGTTGTTAACCGTGAAGGTGTTTATGCTCATTCCTTTAACCTTCTCAACCTTGGGGAAAAGGTTAAATATAATAAAAGTTTACCTCTCACACTGACTTTTTTTCTCATGCTGTTTCCTTTCTTGTATTTTGATCTGACCTTCCACTTTTGCTGCTCCTTAAGAAATGACTAGCCACGGGTATTGAGCAGTCTGGGATGTAACTGAAGAGACTCATTAGCACCTTGCTCTGCAAGGTCAGACACTGCAGGGGCATGTGCGATGCTCCGGCTCACAGTTCCCATTATCACTTAGCAAACTGATTGAGGAGGACTAGGGGTGAAATTCTGATTTCACTTTGGCCATTGGGACTTTTGCCATTGATTTCAATGGAGCCAGGATTTGTCCCTGAGATTCTGACATTCACGGTGGTCTCCCGACCTGGAACAGAGAACCACAGCAGAATGTGAACAAATGCGGGGCTACGGGTTGAGCACTCATTCAGAGTATCGATTCCATAGGGTTTTCCTCCCCGATTTAATGGGTTTCTCCCCTATTAAATAGGTTTTTTGTTCTGTCTCTGTATGGAAGGGTGATGTGTTCTTTTAAACTACTGAATTATCCAGTTATTTTACTGGGAATTTTTTCTGTTCACGACCCATCTTTGCAGCTCCTTCTCTTGACTCGTCTTTTCTAATCTCAGCCTCTGATTCAGTCTAAGCCCTTTGTTTGGCTCCACTCTGCTTACTTTTCTCTCCTCTCCTCTCCTATCTATAAATTCTCTCCCTTGACTGGAACAATACTCCTCAGGCCTCCTGTGTAATAAGCATTCTGGCTTGGACACGCTAGGTCCAAGCCACTCACAAACTCTCTTGGAACTCTGTATAACTGGGATAATGAAATTGCCCTCTTCACACACTACCCTCCATGCCAAATGATGTGCATGATCCTATTCAGAACTGCAGTGATTTGCTTGCACATCACTACTGTCTATTGGCAAGGCCATTAGGAGTTTACATGACATTCACAGGGAGTCTTCTAAGCCAGCCTTGCAACATCACCAGCTAAGGAACAAACAAAATCTGCTACAATATGTTAGGCAAGTGATTCAGAAACCAAGGCACAGAAGCAATAGATGTGGCACCGCTTTCCTGAAGATAAATTTGTATCTCTTCATTTTATTAAACTCAACACAGGTCAGCAAAAACACAGGACACACTGTAACAGTTTGGCAAATGAAGCTTTTCATGGATTTATAATTGCACAAAATGAACATAATGCATCCAGGTCTGCTCTGGTACAGTGCTGTGTAACTCCTACACCGCATTAGCATTAACCATATCAGCATCTCCCCAAATCAGTGAAAGCCATTTCTGCTGGCTATCTATTGAGTAGGATTCAGCACTTAATATTTGTCCCCGAACTACTGAATGAGAATCTCCATTTTCCTTCATACTGTGTCAAGAAACTTGTCAAAACATTATTAGAATGCATATTGACACTGTCCATAAGACAGACATTCTAAATAATCACGAGTGCTTTTCCCCTTCATGTATTGTTTAATACATTGATGTAGATAGACCAAGGGTGGGGAATCTCAGGTCCATGGATCAAATGTGGCTTGTGTATATATGTGTGATGTGTGTTTGTGAACATGGGACCCTGGCTATAGGCATATTTTGTTCTAGATGTGTGTGTGCATGTGTGTGTGTATTTGGTAGGAGAGTTTTCAAGATTGTTCAGTCCATATGGTTAAAGTTTGACCAAGTTTTCAGCAGTTGAAAACATGGATACAATGGGAAATTATCAGCCATTCTTAACTATAGGCATCACACCATATGCCACCCATTATAGGCTTCAGAAAAGAGCTAATGGTTTGATATATTTTGGCCTTGAACTGTGGGAAATGGAAAGAGAACTCAGTGGGTTTGGACAGCTAAAGTTAACTATGGGTAATTTCAGACGTTATGAGATCACGGTCTACCACAGTGAATCCCCTGTGGTGGCCATAATTCCCGTAATATCTGATGTGAGTTCCGCCAGAGGTTCACCCCAGAATTGTGGTGGGATCAGGTCCAAACCATGGTCACGGTGGCAACAGTCTCGAAAGGGTCAAAGGTAACATCTGTTACCTTCAACCCTGCCAGATCGTGGTCCCAACCACGGGACGAGATCGGGCGCAGCGGCCAGATTGGCCGCTGCACCCGCCTGTCTCCCAGAAAAGGGCTGGCTGGGGGAGCGCGTGGGGCGAGCTGTACAGCTGCACATAGTGCCGTGCAACCCTCCCCCCTCCCCACGCGGGCCCTCCCCCTCCCCTATTCCCCTCCAGAATCAGGCCAGCATGTCTAAAGGACGACCGGCTTGATTCCTGTCCGGGATCTGAAACAGATCCCGGACTGTGGTTCAGCGTGGTGGGCCAAATGGCCTGTCAGATCTGAAATTACCCATGGAATGGCATTTGATGTCATTGTTAGTACTAATTTGCTGAGGAGAAGCAGAGCAAAATCCTAAAATGGAATTTAATGCATTTCTATTTGCTTGTACGTTACGTGAAATCTAAATGCAAACACATGTGGTCATAAGGTCTCAAAATACACAGTCTGCTGAAATATTAATCTATATAGCAAAGAGCTCAATTATATATTATTCAAATATTAATGTGGGGGGGGCGGATCCGTTTTTTCATACATCTGATAATTTTGCTTACCAAGTTTGCAAGTGTTTCTAAATTTAAAAAGGGAGGAGTGTTTCAGTCTCATCTTTGTGTGAGAAAAAACATTATCTCGAGGGCAAGAAGCAATTCTAAATGTTTTCATGTCTTAGCTATAGAATAAGAAATTACTCTAATTTGTATGTGCCACAAGGGGATAATATGGCAATTGTAGATACCTTACTAATGCTGACCCTTATGATGAAAAACATCTCGTATAAAAATAAAGGTAATAAATGACCATAACTAAATCTCACTTATTCAGGTAGACTCACATATTACTTCAATATTTATTTATTTTTAAGGATGAATCAAACAATTCTTAGACCAAAGGAGGAAGATTGCAGAGAACATACATATTGTATGACACCTTTAGTATTCCAGGGTGAGTAAGCAATAAACAGTTAGTCTGCCAGGTGCCCTTTAAATCTGAAAGGCCACCTGCCAACTCATTCCCATTTCCCCCTCTATGTGTTATCAGATGCATATAAATTAGTGCATTCCTGGGATAAGCCAGAAATAGTCATGGTATCTGAAGTAAAAATATATATATTCTCTACTGAGAATGGGTCTAGTAGCTGTTACTGTACTTTGATACTGCTATTCAAATCTGAAAGGTCAGCGTTCACAACTAGCCCTCAAATTATATACCTAAGTGTATGTACACTGACTAGGTATGATGAGAACGAAATTTACAGAACAATCCACCCAAAAGATAGAGCCAGAGCTCGTACATAGCCTAGGCACAAGTCTCATTCACTTCAACAGCACACATGCCTGTGTTAGTTGCTAAGAATGTCACTATCTGCTCAATTGATCACACCAATAGTGTCAGAACAATACATAAACAAGGGTACGTGCTAATGTACTTTCTTAATAATAAATACTGCACACTTCTAGAAAGCCCTCCATCCAAGCTACTACTACTTATCATTTCTATAATGCTACTAGGCATACCCAGTGCTTTTACAGTTATACACACCCCACCCCCGTGGGCTTACAATCTAAGATGGACAACGATGAAAAGAACACACGTATTTCCATTTTACAGATGGGGAACTGAGGCTGCCAGAGATTGTGTTTTGCCCAAGGCCACCCAGTGAGTTCATTGGCTAGGGTGAGATTAGAACTCTGGTATGCCAGGTCCAGGTCCAGCACTTTATGCACTACACCACACTGGTTCTCATCACAAAAGGTGTTAATAAATGTGCAGCCGGTGTACCAGCTACACATACCAGGGGTAGGGGGCCATCCCTGGTCGGGGAACAAAATAAACTTTTCCACTGATCGACCGGAAATGGGTGCGATGAAAGGAACATGAATCCAGCTGGCCCTGCTCCCATACTGTGGCTGACACCCTGCCCCCCATCATGATTGGCAGCCATGGCATCTGTCCATGGTGGCCACCGTGTTGGCAGCGCAAACACACGCACTTGCCTGGTATGACCTGCTATGGCCCGCTTGGGTAGTCCTTGGACCCCGACTGTGGGCCCAATTCCTTCTGGGCCCACAATTCCTGGGAAGCCACCTATCCGGTCGGGGGCTGTAGTGGGCCCACACCTGGTGGTCTGCTAACATATGAATGGGGAAGGCTTTGGCTCAAGCGGGCCATGCTACAGCAGTGTGACATATATTAACACCCAAAGTGCTTTATTAACATTCATGGAATTTAGACTAAAAAACACTCCATTGGCATAGAAATTATAACTCTGTTATTCACATTTTCTAGAGAGAAAAACTGAGGCATAGAAAGTGTAAGTGAATTTAACTTTACTGAGGCTTGTCCAAACCCAGGAATGGTGCCCATATCTCCTAATCCTGGGGTGCATCCATGAAGTCATCTTTCAGTCCATGTCTTTGTAGGCACATTTGTAGCAAACCACTTCTGTTATATGGCAGATAACCAATTGGCAGCAAGTTAATCACCACAGAAAGACATCCAAAATGAAAATATTTGTCTTTTGGAGGCACTATGGTTTAATCCAAAATCCTCTGCATATAAGTGACTCGTGACTGTTGATAGTGGTGGGGCACAATTTAAAGGTTATTATTAACCACTCGCAATCTGCTTCTTTAAAAAAAAACCACTCTTATTTATTTTTATTTTATTTATTTAAATTTTTATCCTGCCCTTCCTTCAAAAGGCTCAGGGTGGCTTACAAAATAAAAATAATTTTTATATATATATATATATATATATATATATATATATATATATATATATATAAAAGAGAAAAACATTAAAATGCAAACAACCCTCCCCCAAAAAAACATAACCCCCCAAAAAATAAATAAAATAAATGATAAAACCGACACAGTATAACCTCCCCATTCCCCACATCCAACCCCCTACACACCCCTACCCCAAACACACACCCCATCCCCTATCCTTGGCTGCCAAATGCCTTTTTAGACTAAAAATAATAATCTTACACTGCCTCCGGTAGATGCTCAGGCTCAAACAAACCTCCAGGGAAAGGAGTTCCACAGCATCAGAGAAGCAATCGAGAATGCCTCCCTGTGAGCCCTTGTTGTAAAAGACGAATGAATGGAACCCACATAGAGGTGTTCCCAGCCAATCACAGGGGCCACAGTGGGGCACGGAAGTACAGAAGACCTTTCATGGCATTTTTGCACATTACTAAATGTGCACTGCGAGAAACTGCAAGAGGTAAATGCTGTGCGGCTTTTGTCTCATGGGAAAGCAAAGACGTGCAGCTTTGGCACCGATCATGCGGACAATGCAGAGCTGGAAAATCAAGCTCTACAGTCTCCGCATGATCGGCGCTAAAGCCACGCAGCTTTGCTTTTCCACATGACAAAAGTTGCACAGCATTTATATCTCACAGTTTTTCATGGAGGCAAACATGAGAAATCACCCTCAGATATGTGGGACCCAGACTATTTAGGGCTTTAAAGGTCAAAACCCGCATCTTGAATTATGCCCAGAAAGCTATAGGGAACAAGTGCAGACTTCAGAGTAATGTGCTTTCAGCGCCTCTCCTCAAAAAGGAGCCAAGCCACCTAATTCTGCAGCAACTGCAGCTTCCAAACATTCATCAAGGGCAGCCCACACAGGGTGTGTTTCAGTATTCTAGTCTTGAGCGGATGAAAGCATGGATGGTGGTGGCCAGATGCAAATCAGAAGGAAAAGTCTGTGGCCTCCTCATCAGATGAAGTTGGCGAAAAGCGCCCCTGGTCACCACCTCAACCGACCTTGCATTTAGGTGCAGCAAGGCATCCAGAAACACGCCAAATCTGTGAACGTGATTGACCAGAGGGGGCCAGACTCCATTGATAACAGGAGTCCCAATCCCCTTCAGATCAAAAGGCTGGAAAACCATCATCACCTTAGTTTTGTCTGGATTCAGCTTCAGTCGGCTCATCCACATCCAGTCCCCAACAGCAGCCAGGCCTTGGGTAAGCACTGATATTGCAGGGCGTGGGTCAGATGAAACAGAGAGGTAGAACTGGTTGTCATCATCATACTGATGATACTTGACCCCAAACTTCCGAATGGCCTCTCCCAGTGACCTCATATACATGTTGCCTCATATACATTTTGAACAAGAAAGGAAACAGAATAGAACCCTGCGAGACCCACAGGGGAAGTCCCAAGAAGACAACAAGCAATCGCACATCACCACTCTCTGGGACCTTCCTGATAGGAAGGAGCTGAACCACTCAAGAGTGGTTCCATGCAACCCCACCAGATGCCACAGTTGTGTAAACAACACCTCATGATGTTGGAAGGGCATTAGGGGTGGAGGCAGCCACCCTAATGAATGTCACCTCACAAGATATGAGAAGGACATTGCCCCACCATTAGGACAGCTGCTGCCCTGCTGCCAGGATCCTGGAACTGGCTTCAGGGGCTGGGAGCCACATAGGGTTTGCCCCAAGGGGGTAAACCGATCCTATCCCCAAGGATCACCCACCTCTGACAATCATAGGTGGGCGGAGTTAGTGACCATGTTTTAACGGGACTCCTGGGTGGGACGGGATAAGCTCTTGGGCGTGCCCCTCAGGGGGGACGTTGTTTATTGGGGAAGAGTGGTAGGGGCTGTCTTGGGGAAGGGGTGAGTTTGGGTGAAGGGGAGGGGGGTTGGATTGGTATGACTCTCTCCCCCAATGTAAGGGGCTATGACTCTCTCCCCCAATGTAAGGGGGAGGGGGATTGGGTTGGGGAGGATTGGGACTGTTCCCCTGGTGTGAGGGGTATGTGTGACCCAACAGAGGGGTGGGTTGGGAGTGAGTGAGGGGGAAGGGGGAAATAAGGGTGGGGAGGGGGTTTCCCTTGGGGGTCAGGTGGGACAGCCACTGGGTAGGAGGTGGGGGGTGGGCCAGGAGGGGGGTCTTCAGCCATTAGGGTTGTGATGGGCTGGGGCAACTATGGTCCTTCTGGGAGGTGAGTAACACCAATAAGGAGGGACAGGTGCTTGATGCCTGTCCCCCTCACAGGCCCCCGGACAGGTAATGCAGTGATCAAGAATGGGGAGTGGGGGCTGGTCCTGTACTGCTGCTGACAAATGCAAGGTCAGTTGGTAATAAATCTACAACAATCCGAGAGCAGATCCTGGATCAATCAGCTGAGCTCATGTGTATTACACAGACCTGGCTGGACACTGAGTTGGGGCCAATTTTGGTCGACCTTGTTCCAGCTGGGTACTCTGTACAGCACCAACCTAGACCCGAGGGGCGGGGAGGTGGTGTAACCGTTATTTTTAAGGACACCTGGTCTGTGAGGGGGTATCGTGCAGACAATTTTGGGCATGGAGGGGATCCATCAGGTGATCGATTTGGCTGAAGACAGATTGGGGCTGCTGCTCATATACTGCACACCTACCTGTATGGCCGCATCCCTACACGCCCTAGCTGAGTTGGTGTCAGAGGTGGTCTTGCAGTCTCCAAGGACCTTAGTCCTGGGGGATTTCAACATCCATGCTGACACTGACATTGGGGGAGCGGAGCGTGAGTTCATGACCGCCATGACAATATGGGACTGTCTCAGAGGGTTGTGGGCCTGATGCATGATGGAGGACATACCCTTGACATAATATTCTGTACTGGCCTTGAGGCGGGGGATCCGGTGGTGGGAGATGTATCAACTACATCCTTATCATGGATGGATCGTTATCTCCTCCAGACCATTCTCCTGGCACATATCTGCCCCCAGAGAGGTGTAGGACCAGTTCGGTTGGTCCACCCCGGAGACTTATGGAACCCGAGAGGTTCTGGAATGCCCTAGGGGAATTGCCTCCTGATCTTGATGACAGCTCGCTCAATGACCTCATTGTCTTCTGGAATAACTTGTTGACTGAGGCCATTGACTGAATGGCTCCCAGGCATCCACTTCCAGAATGCCAATGATGTGAGTCCCCTTGGTTTACAGAGGACCTGTGCTGGATGAAATGGGAAGGACGATGGTTGGAACAATGGTGGCACTGGAGTCATGCTGAAGCCGACCGATTGCGACATAAAGCTACTTTAAAAGCTTATGCTGTGACGGTGCGGGCAGCAAAGAAAAAGTTCTTTGTTGCCCTCATAGCATCCGCAAAGTCACATCCAGCGCAGCTTTTCTGGATGGTGCAGCAGCTGGTCAGTCTGACCTCTCTCTGCCAGGAACTGGAATCATCCAGTGCCCGCTGTGACATGTTTGTTTATTTTTTGTTGATAAAATAATTCAGATTCACTGCAACTTCAATGCTGCACTATAGGTGAACCTGAGGGGGGGGGGAGGACCCGCCTTGTCCGGTTTCATGGGATGAATTTCCGTGGGTGTCGCTCACTGATGCATCAGATGTCCTTGGGGCTATAAGGGCCACCTGCTGTGAATTAGATCTGTGCCCATCCTGGCTGGTCAAGGCCTGCAAGGAGACATTAAGGCCATTGCTGGTGGGTGTTGTCAATACCTCCCTTAGGGAGGGCAGGGTGCCGAGCCACGTCAAAGAGGCAGTGGTGAGACCCCTACTCAAGAAACCATCTCTTGACATTGACTCCCTGGCCAGCTATTGGCCAGTCTCTAACCTTCCCTTTTTAGGGAAGGTTATTGAACGTGTGGTGTCTCAGCAGCTTCAGGGGCATCTAGATCGGGTCAGTTTCTTTGATCCTTCACAGTCTGGTTTTCACCCTGGGTTTGGCATGGAGACTGCACTTGTGGCTTTGTTTGATGACGTGCAACGTGAATTAGACCGGGGCAGATCTTCTATTTTAATTCTATTAGATCTGTCAGCTTCATTTAGTACCATTGACCACGAGATGTTGGTGGCTCGGCTGCGGGACCGGACTGGGGTGGGCGGAATTGTTATTGAATGGTTTCACTCATTCCTGGTCAGGAGAACTCAGCATGTGGTTCTCAGGGAATGTACTTAATCTCCACGGGATCTTACGTGTGGAGGGTTCTAGAACCCGGCAGGGTTCTATTCTATCCCCCCTCTAGTTGAACATGTATATGCAGTCTTTGGGTGAGGTCGTGCGAGGGTTCAGCGTGCGTTGTCATCAGTACACCAATGACACACAACTTTACCCCTCTTTTTCTGTAGACTCAGACCTGGCAGTTTTGGTGCTCACCCAGTGCTTGGCGAGCCATCTGGATGAGGGCGAGCCATCTGAAGTTGAATCCCAGGAAGACAGAGGTGATGTTGGTGGGTAGGGCTGGGGTGTTGGTGGCCCCCATCATCGATGGGGTCTGCCCCCCTATGGCCACACAGGTCCGTAGCCTGGGTGTGCGCCTCGACTCACAGCTCCTCCTGGATCTCCAGGTGGAGGCTGTGGCAAGGGGAGGATTTTGACAATTACATCTGGTACAACGGATACAGCCATATATTTCGGACTCAGATCTGGCCACCAGCATCCATGCCTTTATCGCTTCTAGACTAGACTACTGTAACACAGTCTATGTGGGGCTGCCCTTGGGGACGGTCTGGATGTTGCAGTTGGTGCAGAATGTGGTGGACCGTATCTTAACGGGGATGGGTCACTGCAAGAACATTACATCGGTGCTTCGTTCTCTGCACTGGCTGCCTATTATCTTCCGGCCCCAATTCAAGGTGCTGGTAATGACTTATAAAACCCTAAACAGCTTGAGCCCGACTTACCTGAAGTACCTCCTCAGACCCTGGAGTACATTGCAGCCCCTGCGCTCAGCCAGAGACACCCAGCTTGAAGTCCCCCGGGCTGCCCGGGCAGTGACGATGGGGAGGGCATTCTCGGTGGCCGCTCCCAGGCTGTGGAACTCCCTCCTGATGGAGGCCTACCTTGCCCCAGACCTCCCCTCTTTCCGTAGACAATGTAAGACCTGGCTATTCTGCCAGACCTTTGGTGAGGGAGACGGGTAGGGTAGGGTGTGGTGGGGTGGGGTGGGGTGGGGAGGGAAATTCTGCCCTTTTAGTACTTTTTATATTTTTAAATGTTTTCAATGATATTTTATGTGTCTTTTTATTGTTGATGTGTTTTGTAAGCCATCCCAAGCTGCTATTGAGCAGGAGGGGTGGGGTAGAAAAATAGTAAAATAAAAAAATAAATGTCTGTATCAAAGGCCACTGAAAGATCTAATGTGTTTAATTGTACTGAATTAGACAATTGTTTCAATTTATGCGTTATATATTTGGTTGTTTAATTGCTTTTATATTTGTGTGGTTGCTAATGTGTGTCCTGCCAATGGCTACTACAATAAACTTAAACTTGAGATGAGCCTGGAGATGCCGGGCAACCACCCGTTCAATAACCTTCACTAAAAAAGGCAAGATTAGAGACAGGCCGATAGCTGGCCAGGGAGTCAGCGTCTAAAGATGGATTCTTAATCAGGGACTACTAGATAACTGCACTTCACAACAACTGCACCACAGTAGTCTTGAGAAAGGTTGCTGGTGTGCATACACAGTTAGTAACTGTTAAGCAATAGCAAATGTAAATGCTTTAAAAATTAATGACCTTGCCTTGTCAAAAGAATTGTACGCCTTGGTCCTTTCTGCTTGAGATCCCCGTAATAATGTCCGATATGTGCTTGTCCTTTTTTAATCTGTGGGGAGGGGAAGATTTCTGAGGCAGCAGTGAATGCAGGGGAATTGGAGAGGAAGAGGGTCCCCCAACATGTGTCTTTAGTTTGCTGCTGGGGTCCGTTGTCAAGGTGCATCTCTCAGTCTCTTGGCTACCTGCTCATCAGGCTACCCTCGACCTGATCTTCAGTTCTGGCCTTGAGGTGGGGGGTCCGGTTGTGGGGGAGGTTACAGCTGTGCCCTTGTCATGGACGGACCATTATTTCCTTCAGGCTGGTCTTCTAGCGCACCCCCTCCAGAAGGGGAAGGGAAAACTTAGGATGGTCCGCCCTCGGAGGCTGATGGAACCCCAGCGGTTCCAAGAGGTCCTGAGGGAATTAACCCTGGACTTGGACGGCCACTCTGTGGATGAGCTAGTTCAGCATTGGAATAGCTTACTGGAGGAGGCCATTGACAGGGTGGCTCCAAGACGCCTTCTGCCTTGGTCTCGTCACCACAGGACCGCTTGGTTTACTGAGGGACTGCGGTGTATGAAGCGTATAGGCAGGAGGCTAGAGCGACGCTGGCGTCGGATTCGATCTGACTCCGACCGTCTTCTCCATAGGGCCCATTTGCAGTCCTATGTTGAGGCTGTGAGGACGGCGAGGAAGGAGTTCCTTGCTGTCCTCATAGTGGTGTGGGGGCTGGTTAGTCCGGCCTCCCTTCGCCTTGATGGGGATTTGTCCCAGGCCCACTGTGAGGAGTTTGTCAACTACTTCGCAGACAAGATTGCTCGGATTCAGACCGACTTTGATGCTGGATTAATGGCAGTAGCAGAAGAGTGCGGCGGGACGGAGGCCCCGTCTGGTCCAACGTTGTGGGGGGAGTTTCAGGAAGTGATGCTGGCTGATGCGGTGGATGTCCTGAGGTCTGTGAGGGCCA
>QEPC01005577.1:29404-43628 GCA_003113815.1 Sphenodon punctatus | reverse complement strand
TCTATATATATATATATATATACAATATTACACAGGGATGGGGTGTGGGGGTGAGAACACAGACAGCTCACAACAACACAGGGAGGGATACAGAAACTGAAATAAAATCTAAATCAATCTAATCCTACACTAAAAAAACAAAAACCAGGGGAAGAGAATGAGGGATGGAATATGGAGGGAGAGGGAAAGGAATGGATTCAATGGAGGGTAGGGAGATAGAACACGGGGAGGTGTAAAAATAAAAATAACTGCTAAATCTATCTAATATAATCTAACTAAATGATAATAGGGAGGAAAATCTGTTGGATGGGTGAAATGGGAGGAGGATTGGGAATGGATGAGGGAAGCAAACTTCTGGGAGTCAGGGAGCCTTCTGAAAATGCTGCTGACAGATCAGTGGCTGGCTCAGAAGGTGTTGGAAGGGGGGCAGGGCAAAGAGTTTTGTTACTTGCTGCTCCTGCCTTACCACAAGGCCCGAATGGTTCTGTGCAGCCAAGCCCCTGGCCAATTGCAGACTGTGAAGCCAGTATTCAGTCGAAAAGGAAAGGTGATTGGGTAGGGTGGCTGCTACTCCAAGCCTCTCCACCCCCCAGTACCAGGAAGTCTGCTCCACAGCTGCCTCCCCCTCCCTGGGCCTTCAGTCACGGTTTTTCCGCCTAAACTCAACCGAACGTGGCTGAACACGAACGAACTGTTCGGTCGGTTTGTCGTTCAGTTAGAGTTCAGTTCTGTCAGTTCGGGTTCAGTTTGGAAGTTCGGTTCGGTCGTCCGAACAGGCCGAGTTCGGTCCAAACTCCAAACTTCTGAACCATGTTCGCCCATCCTTAATGCCCACCTCGAAGCCACCTTCAATTGGTACTGTAAAGCTGGAAGCATGCAGTAATTGACCAGTGAATGTGTCTGTCAGTCTGCTGGGTTGCTCCCCATGCTCCCTCCAACAGCCTCCCTCTGCCTGCCATATTATTTGCTTATAAAATTGGGAACCTTTATCAAATTTTCCTGTAATTTGGCAGCGATGACAGGGAAGTTATATTATACATTTCTGCCAAATGTCTTGTAAACAGGATGGAATATAAAAATGTTACATCTGGAAATGCATTTATAGGTTATGGCTTATAACATCAGGACCCTTTAGCCAATCTTTCTGAAGTTTGGCAGGATTGGTAGGGATGGGCGAATGCGGTTCGGATGTTCGGAGTTCGGACCGAACTCATTTTGTTTGGATGTCCGAACTGAATTCTCGAATGACCGAACGGTTCGGTCGTGTTCAGATTAGTTCGGATGAGTTCAGGGGCAGGAAAAATGTCTTTCCAGTGGAAAAAAATAATAATTAGGTTTTGGTTTTGGTTTCAGTTTCGGTAGCGCTGTTTTTGACTGTTCGGCCAAGTTTGGCCAACCCGAACTCAGCTGAACTGAACCTTCGAAACCGAACTCGGGTTTCGAACCGAACATCCGAACTGCATTCTGTTCGCCCATCCCTAAGGATTGGTAAACTTGTGGAGGGACATAATATTTACAGGTTTTATGCAAATTGGACAGAATATAAAGAAGTTGTAGCCAAGAATAAGTATGGAGCATTTCTTAAAATCACAATATTCAATTGCTTTTAAAATCAGTTTCTTTTATGCAGTCTTTTAAAACATTGGGACACATAGTGCCCTTTGTTGTGATTACAATTTTGATTCATCCGAATTGAATAAGAAACAAAAAGTTATCACCAGAAATGCATTTTTCAGTGTTTCCCCATTATTTTGAAAGAAAAATTCATTTTTGTTTTTGTTTTAATTATTATTATTTTTCAATTTTTAAAAATTACAATAACAAAAAAGAAAATCAAATTTTTTGTTTTTCTTATCATAATAAGAAAACAAATTGCACACCCCTATTAAAATCTATGGGGAAAATCTTATTGTCGTTAATGGGTAGGAATTGCACCCTATGACCGGTTAGTGATCATGTTCCCCCTCATCCTTCCTCTCCCTCTTCCCTGTTGATCCTCATCAATGGGGTCACCATCCTTCCTGTCCCCCAAGCCCGTAGCTTAGGCTTCATCTTTGACTCACCCCTTTCTTTTAAACCCTACATCGACTCTGTTGCCAAATCCTGTCACTTCTCCCTCCATAACATTGCTAAGATTCGCCCTTTTCTCTCTGTCTCCTCTGCCAAAACCCTTGTTCTTGCCCTCACCTCAATTACTGTAACCTCCTTCTCACTGGCATCCCCTGCTCTCCCCTTTCTCCCCTTTTCTCCATCCAAAACTCTGCTGTCAGGGTCATCGATCTCGCCTGTCACTTCGACCACATGCAGCCCCTCCTCTCCTCTCTTAATTGGCTCCCCCTTCCTGAACGAATCCTGCACAATCTCCTAGTCTTCACATATAAAGCTCTTCACAACCTTGCTCCCCCCTACCTCTCTGCACTAATATCCCTCCGTATTCCAGTCCGTGAACTCTGCTCCTCCTCTGTCCCCTCTCTCACCCTCCCACACCTCCCCTGCTCCCCTAACCACCTTCGTCCCTTCTCCCTAGCTGCCCCCACACACACCTGGAACTCCCTCCCTGCCCACATCCGCCTCACCCAATCCCTTCGTACCTTCAAATCCCTCAAGACCCACCTCTTCCACCCTCCCCGACTCCTCGCTCCCCTCACCTAACTCCTGCTGATACCCGCCATCCAGTACAATCTGTTACCTATGGTCTGTGTACTCATATCCTCACCACATGGACCAACCAGCCATCATTCTTGATGTAACCAAGCCAAGTACGTACACCTGGGACCTTGCATACTTGTGAATGTTACACCCCTTGTCTCTCCCTCTGTTCCCCTTCCTTTGTCTCCCTCACCCCTCCCATCTCTCAGATTGTAAGCCCTAGGGCAGGGACCGTGTCTATTCAATTACTTTGTAAAGTACATTGCTGGTGCTATATAAATATTTGCTAATAATAATAATAATAATAATATTAATAATAATAATAATAATAATAATAATGTCTAAGAACATATTCAGACAGGTGTACAGGAGTATATTTCCAGTCAAACAATAGCATAGGCTGGATAAGTTTGCAGTCTATGAGATGCTATATCAGTAATGTAAATTATACCAATTACTTTAAGATCAGTCATAGACTTTCATTTATTTCCAAATGTAAATATGCACATATGTAAATAATTTTTTTTTACTTCCTTTGACCTTTATTTCTTAGCTTACATTACCCTTTGCAATACCAAACATTGGTCACTCACCTTTCTGCATGACTGATTCTGCAAGGATAGGCACCATTTACAAGCTGCTCCATGCCCTTAGCTCCACTTAGCTTATAGTGTCAGTTCCAGAATTACGATGGGTGTTTTTAAACAAGATGGCCCCATGCAAGGACCAGCTGTCCCTGCATGGGATCCATCTTGTCTGAATGTTGTGGGGTGGGTGGGGGTGTTCCTGTGCCCATCTATCCCCCATGCATCTCTGTCCCCTCCCCCCTTCACACACAGGGATTTTTGCAAAAAGCCGGAGTGCCCCTTGTACAGATGGGGTGGATAGTGCATGGCTAGGACAGCTGTGTGTGGGGCTATTTGTGTGAAATGCTCCAATACACACAGTGCCCACACATCCTCCCCAGCACTGATCATGGACACACAAACCCCGCCCATCCGTTCTGTCTAAAAACACCTTATGAAATTTCTTAGACACATGACCTAACCATGAGATGAAAATGAATAAATGGGCAATACAATTTTTAGATTAATGTAGTGTTATAAAACGTCATTTGTGTAATTAGAGCTGATACGTCCCATCTGGCAACTCGCTGGATCATCCACAATTAAAACAATTTGGCAAGGATCAATTACTAAACAATGTCCATTTAGTGTTTGGTAGTTTAACTGGTTAACTGTTTTGCCACTTTATTTCCTAATACTACCGTGTGCTGTTTACCATATTGCCTTTTACCATATTGACGTTTATCATTTGCACATAAATCCTTTCTACTGTTTATTATTTATGCACACACTCTCCTCTGGGCCTGCCTTCAGGCCAGTAACAGTAACATTTGGTTATGTGGTAATGGGATAATACAATAATAAGGTAATGATAATATGGTAAACTGGTTAATGGTATTATCTGGTTATTCAGTTAACATGTTAACATGGTAAAAGTTTGGAGGTTGGATAACCCCCAAACTATTGATTTGGAAGAATGGCAAATATTAATTGTGGATAATAAATTTACTATTAATTTCATCTGTACATGCAATGCACATCTTCAGATATAATAATAACAAAACAAAACAAAACAAAACAAAGCAATAAAATAATAATAATAATAATAATAATAATAGTTGTAGTAGTAGTAGCAGCAGCAGTAGCAGCAGCAGTAGTAGCATCAAAGATGTGCATTGCATGATTGATGACTTTCCAGTACACCATATGCGTTTAAAGCAGAAGTTCCCATCTATAGGTCAGGACCCCAGCCAGGAGAACATGCTATTTGCAGATGAGGTTGCAATTCCTGCTGATACCTGACATATTCTTTCTGTGTTAGGGTTATACGGGAGACTCAAAATGGGATTACAGGCAAAAAAATACTGGGAACCATTGATCTAGCGATTTTCTTGTCCATTTTACAATGTCCTACTGGTGTTTACTTTAAGTCATGTGTCTGGGATACTTACAATTATCATCACTGAATTTGTTATGGCAATTCCAATTTAGTGTTTAACCGAATAAGCATTTTATCAGCTCACCAGAAAGCAAGAATTGTAGTCTCACCAATAATCAGTTAAATATGTGTTTGTGCACCTGCACAGTCATGCTATTGTTTCATATCTTTAGACCAGTGTCGATTTATATGAATACAGTTCACTAAAATATTTAGTCACCTGTTGGTAAGGGGGGGCATGTGATTAGCCGCCTTCCAGTCACCTCATAATACCCACATTTTCAAGTACCATGTCAGGTACTTGATAGGCAATTCAATTACTGATCAGGTACCTGGATACCTCCAAAATTGATCATTTCTGGTACCAATTCCCCCTGCCCCCAGTCATCAATCAGAAAATTGGTACAGAAAACCAAACAATTTGGAGGGGGGAGAGGGGACCAGAAGTTGACCTTCTGGGATATTCCAGGATATTTCTGGACGTTCTGGAACACTGGGTCAAACCTGAGTACTGACTGGTACCCAATATTTTCAAGTTGATTCATCTTACCTCACAAGGTTGTTGTGAGGATTAACAGTTGTGTTAATTAGTTGTATGTGAAGTGCTACAAGTGCCATGGCCGATAATTTGACACTGTGGGCTGGTTTCTGCCGCAACTTACCCACAGGTCTCTGCCACAAGGGCAAAGGAACAGAATTTAAACAGAAGGCTTGCATTTTCAAACGTTATTATTGACTTCAATAGAAGCACTTAACTCTTCATTTTTGAAAATTCCAACCTAAATGTTCAATATTCTAACTGGAGAGTTCACAAGTTTGCTTAGAATTTTTCTCACTCTCATATATGGGTCTTTGAGTGCAACTCGAGAATAAACAATATGGTTAATCCTGAGGCCCAAAGCTTGATTTTGTAACAGATTTATTTTATTTTATTTCTTATCTGAAGCTACCACCAATTGGAATTCTTAATGCAAAGCATCGTTCTCAAAGCTGAAGTGAATATATATCACTGTACATTCAAGTCCAAATGTAACCAGTTGAAGCTCCATTCTTTAACTCATAGTAATATTACAAAATGCTATCTGTGAAAAGAAATGTGACATTCATTTGAAAGCTAAATGATTTCTTATATCAGCCCTATCACAGTGATTAACAAATAAATGTATAATTATGAGACACTTAACACATTACCAGAAATAAAAGATCAAACACACCTCATTATCAGGGAATATCAGCTGAAATGACAGAATATAGCAACATGCCATGCTGAGAAGATAAAGATCGTGTTACCACTGAATTTTTCATATCCTCCAAAGGTCAAAATCGCTTTACCATAAAATTTTCAGTGTCACAAAGCTTATAAGTTGTAAATGTGTTTTTGTTCTAGTCTAGTCATGCACGCAAATTATTGAAACCCTTAAATTTGATAGGACATAAAATACAGAATCAGGATGTGATACCGGTGATCTTGACATTAGACTGAGTATTTCTGAAAATCTAATCCATTGGAGATGGTAATAATTACTGTAAAATTGCTTCTGAAACTAATTTGTTCATGCACGGATAAATGAAAGAGAATTACATTTCCCATTTCTTTTTTGTACAAAGGAGAGAAATGACACCAGCCTCTCTTAAATATTTGGGTTTTACTTAGGTTTTGATCCCCCTTTGAAATTTGCTAATCAAGGACCTTGTTAAAGAACCAGACTTCATGCTCAAAATGCTATAGAACTATAGTCAAGACATTAATTTTAAACAGAGGCTCAGAGTAGTCCGACTTTTCTTTGCCTATTATAATAATGTTGTCTGTAGATATGCCCTACAATCACATCTAAACACATGAAATGCACAACGTTAGAGCTTCTGATGCTGATACAATGACTTTTTTCTACAGCTCTCTCAAGCTGGATGAGAGGTCTTTGGCTTGGAACGATTAGCTATTGAAAAGATTGACTGCACCATACCTGATCAGCCTTCTTGTCAATGAAGAGTGTTGACACATGCTGTTTTCTAAGACTAACCAGAGGCTTTGTATGTTCTATTAGTGCCTACTATGGCTTTGGTGATCTGATGCTTTCAAACTCAGCAGCAGACTCTTAAGACAGTTTACCTATACTGACTCAAGAGGGTCCTTCAAAATATCAGTGAGGAAAGGATTATTAGCTTTCTTTCCCCAGTCATCTTTTTTGCTTCCATAGTTCTGAACGTAGAGATTTTCTATTTATTTATGTAAGCTTTTCTTAACTTATCTGATAAGTACCATTACAATACACTTTCAAACCAGAGTTGACAAACCTCCTTATTTGTCATATAGTTAATAAAATATTATAATAGTTAGTCACACGTTTGTTGCCTGTAAATTCTAGCCAGCTACAAATTGGATTAGACTTAAGAGTCAGCCTGGATTTATTTGATGTTATTTTGTACTAGACCACTTTTTAAAAAATAAATCTCACCTGCAAAGGAGGGTGTTCTGCAATGAGACAAAGAGTTTCCACCTCCCTCAGGGGGAAGACCATTTGTCACTGCTCCCCCCTATTGGGAGGAGAAAGAGAAGGATGCCATGCAGTGACTACATGGGTGGGTACAGGTGAAAAGGAGGGTTGCTAAGCAACCCCCCTTTCTGGCACAAAAGGAATCTCCATGAGATGAATGCTTTCAGAATGCTAGGCATTTTGATTCAACCAGTCTCCCTCCACATTGTCCCAAATTGGGGAGAGCACACAGCCCACCTGAGGGCAAACTTGGTTCCAGATTATCCTGGGCAACCTCCCTCGTTGTTTCCTGTTCCCATTAAGGGCCCTCTGTATTCCCCCCTCCTCGCCCCCATCCCAGGAGAGGGGAGTTAGGCTGCATTCACATCTGTGGTGGCGGTGGCAACAGAGAGACCCGTGAGGGAAGATGCGGCAGTGGGGAGGAGCCGGATGACAGGAAAAGAGCTGGTGCTAACAGGGATCTGTCGCGACTTCTCTTGCGCATGTCAGGGCAGGATTTTGCGCCCTGACATGCGCGAGAAAAGCCGCAGCAGATCCCCATTCGCACCGACTCTTTTCCTGTCATCTGCCCCCTCCCCACTGCCCCGTCTTGCCTCGCTGCTCTCTCTGCCACCACCGCCACCACAGATATGAATACAACCTCAGTTTAATTCGTTGGGTTATGTCAGGAGGTGGTTACTTGAGCAGTACCTCAGGACTGCCTGTCAGGAGTTAAAATTTGTTAATAACCAAGTTATTGCACTGTCTGGACTCAAGTTTATCAGGGGGAGGCAGGGAACTCCCTCCAGACTGTTTGTGTTATTAATAAAGAGTGCAGCCATTAAAACCCACATTGGTGTCCTTGCATCCTTCTGTAATGCGGTGACAAATGGGACTAAGCTGTAGCTTACAAAGAGCTCTTAAGCTATTAGTGAAGAGGGATAGTTTTGAAGGTTCACAGAGAGAGAACAATTGTGCACTGAAGTATGGTAGGACATCAACATAGACAGGCCAATATTTCCAAAAGTTTTATAGCCCATTTTGTTTTCATAATTTCCCCATTGCCTGTTTCTGCGGGTCTGATATCCAGTGAGTCAGAGAGGGGGATCTAAACAACTCATTATGTTGTATTGTACTGCTTTCTCCTCCCACAGAAAGGGACTCCTTTAATAATACCTCTGTTGTCTACGCCTCATGGACGAATCTTGCTTTGTTCAAGGCTAAATTTAAGACATGCTGGTTTTCAATTAGCTTGTGAGTCAGCAGGATGAATTCACCAAATTCATCCCCAGTGCAGACAGCCTCAGTCACAACAGGCTATGTTGGTGGCAATATTTTAATGTTAATTTTAAAAATGTATTGAGAGAGCGCAACATCATAAGGGAAAATGGGAGTCCAAAGTGTTGTACTGTCAGTACTATTAGCATGTTTCATTAAAATATGGTCCATGTTAATATTATGTACCTTTATGTCACGGCAATGAGATAGGATGGCATGGGATGGACAGACAGATAAATGGAAAATCTGTTTGCACATGAGTCTGAAGCTTCCAGCAAGTAGGGACTGCATTGCTATGGCACTAATTTTTTGTGACACTGATTTTTAGAGAAAGAGAGAGAGAGAGAGAGAGAGACAGACAGACAGACAGACAGAGACAGAGAGACAGAGATCCTATTTTAAACGTAACACTTGTTGAGCATGATATTTTAATTCCACCCATTAACACATAGGAATTGCATTATTTTGACATGTAGGAATAAAGACACACAGCACATATACTGGGGTACTTACACTGGACAGTGAAGGTATCTATAGTTTATCTATTGAAAACAATATCTTGTAGCAAATCAAGCAGGTTTTTAAGGGGAAATAGTCTTACAGCACGCAAGGCGATTTGATTTTTTTCTTTCCAGCCTTTGATGATTTTTTTACACTGTGCTTCATACAATGTTAAAGAAAGAGAAAACAGTTTTGTGTAAGTCATGTTCAGTCTCGACTAGCATAGCATTTTTCTAGTATGAGAAATTTCAGAAAGAAAAGGTTTAGCAAAATGTGAAGCCGAAAAGTACTTACTCTTCCATCATAAATTGAACAGTTGCTTAATTTTATTTACTACTGTAAAAAATGTACCTGTAACATCGCTGCAAAGATAGCAAGCATTCAAATGCACATATTTTATAGATCTCTCTAAGAAAACAAGGTATGTTCTAGTATCCATGACAACCAAGTCACTAAGATCCATGGGTATGTGAGCAAGATACTATTTAGCATAATGTAAATTTTAAAAACTGACATACTGTTGCAAGCAAAGCATTTATAACATGCATATGCATTTATTTATTTAATTATTTGCTTCTATGATTAAATATTGTTATGCATTATGTGACCAAAAGACTGGAAGGTATTGCCAAAATGTGTAGAGCTTTTTCACCATCTGATCTGCCTTATGTCTGTCCAGTTGTGAAAGGGTCGGACTCCCCATGTATGGGTGTGCTTAGGTATGGAAACAGATGCCGCAGAGAGGCCTCTGACTACTCGCTCAGCAATATTTGCAAAATACAAATATGATTTTGATACACCTGCAACTATCATTTTGATGTATTTGACTAATACAAGAAGGATAACTAGCAAATTCGGACTCCTGAAGGCTTAATCCAAGGCCTGTCCAAGTCATTTGCAAAATATCTTTTGATGTTAATGATATTAGAGTGGGATCTAATGATAGCAGCAGGGTAAGGATAAGGAATTGGAGAGGGTACAAATATAGACACCAGACACTAAGCTGGAATGTGTCCTGATGCAGAAGATGGACTGGCCCCCCTCATCCTCATCCAGTTCTTATACCTACGCCCCCAGCATTTCCAGTGGATCAAACAACCAATGGCTGAAAGGTAGTTGTTAACACTGGCTCTAGAAGGACTTCAGAAGGCCCCTTTGCCTCCATAATGGCGGTGACGGGGAAATTGCCGTGCTTCCCGTCAGGAGATATGGGGAGAGAAAAGGAGTGGTGCTGCATTCAAGCAGCAGCTAGGAGTGCCCGGCCCGGGTGAGGATTGCTGTGGCAACAGAACTGTGGCACGTGCGCAGAGGTGCCGCGCTGAGAAACAGTGAGCGGGCCCGCCCCCTTTTGGGAGGGCGGAGCCACTCTGGCTGCATGGAAGCGGCATTCGTCCTGCGGACCTCAAACAAGCAGCAGCAAGGATCAGTGCTGCTGAGGAGGCTGGGACTGAGCGTGGGACGATGGGCTGTGCCAAAAAGAAGGGAGTGGCGGCGGCACAAAAGAGGAGCCGCATGGAGGCTCCAGAGGCAACTGGGCAAGGGGCGGGGGAGGAGGCCGGGGGGGTCTCAGATGGGGATCCATCCAGGGCCGAATTGGTAGCCCGCCTTGAGGCCTGCGAGGCCATGTTGCGTGCCCGCAACGTACCCCCAGGAACGAACTGGCCACAAATGGGGTCTGACCATAACAGGCAGGCTGCCCCTGAAGGAGGCCAGGGTCCCAATGATTCAACCAGGGGAACAGATGCAGGGGGACAGGGGCAGGAATTACATAGGTCCCCAGCAAGCAGTCAAGCCACAGAGGCAGGACTGAGGAGGGGCACCAGGGCAGTCTCTACTCCGGCACGCTATAGGGATGAGGGGGTAGACAGGGGGTTAGGAGTGAACTTGAGGCCAGAAGGAACACAGCGGCAGGTGCAGATGCAGGCCATGGGCAAAAACCCTTCCACACAGGGCTGGGTGGAGCAGGATACCCTGGCCCAAGGGATGCGGGCCACAGAGGCACAATGGGGAGACCACCCAGGGGTGCAGGTTGATTGTGCACCTGGCCCATCAAGTGGGACAGCCCATTGGGACCCATTTGGTATCCCAGGCCTGGCACAATATCAGCTTCAAAGGGCAGCACCAGTCCCAGCCCCCCCAAGATCAACAAGGGCTAACCTATCCGGGCATGACCTGCCCAGACCCATGTTTCCAGACACAGGTGACAAACCACCGCCACCTCAGAGGCGGTGGCAAGGACATGTGGAACAAGATGGCAGGGGGGACGACGCACTGTGGCAGCAGGTGCTCGCCATAGAAACCATACTATGAGATGAAACGGAGCGGATGTCGATGTCAAATAGTACCAATCAGCAGCAGAGCCATGTTAATCAAAGTGGGGGAGCACAAGGTGAGTCCAGCTGGGGCAGGGGGAGAGTAAGGGATGATGCACACAACGTTATCTGTACCCCAGAGAGAAGGGAAAGCCCAGTGGGAACTACGGGGGAACGGGGGCAACAACTTATAGACAGACACCCAACAGAAACAACCTCCAACCAAAGGGGTTTAGGAACACCAACATTAGGGACAAGGCCCCAGAAAACATCAGGGCCACAGCTGAGGAAGGTGGATGGGGTGTGGGCATGGGTTTTGCCTGCCATACCCCCAGCCATAGAAGTGGAAGAACTGCCCCCTCCTATACACAGAGAGATAAGAAGTGGAGGACACACTGAGGTGGTAGAGGCCCCCTCCACGTCAGGTAGCAGACAGCCCCAAGGTGAAGGAGGGTCGGGAGCTTCACCGGTGATCCGGCCACCAGGGGGGGCTATTGCTGACATAGCCGCCCCATTTGGAAGCCATTTAACACAGGTGACCAAAGAAAAAATATGGCGGGGAGAATACGTGGACTTATACGCATTATTATTTAGCGATCCAATTGTGGACCATACAGAGAATGAAGGGGGAAAGGACAGAGAAAAATATAAACGACCCAAAGCCAACAGGAACTGGGCAAATTGGACCGCCGCATTTGCTATATACATGCGGGTAGTAATGCAAAATGACCCAGGCCACAGCTTAGAACCACATAAGTATGCTGACATAGTCTGCAGGGCCCATGGGACCGGCCCTCCTGGCGCATGGCTTCGCTATGATGAAGCCTTTCACCATAGGCCGGCAAACATGCCGGGTCTGCGATGGGACACCCACGCACCATACATATGACTGGAGAGTATGGTGGATGCTACTGGGCCCCTAGGTCTGACAGTGGCCATCCGTTAGTTCATGGGGGAGTTGCACCCGCTAACGAGCCATACCGGGGGAAGAACCGAAAAAAGGGACACGGGGGGTCTGGTGCGTTCTGGGAATACAACACAACTGGGCGATGTAAGAGGTCGCAATGCTGATTTCGCCACCGGTGCTCCAGTTGCGGAGGGGGGAACCCTGAGAGCACATGTTATCGCCCCCGACAAAAAAAAGGCTATGGCCGAGCTGGCACGGGAGGAGGACCTGGAAAAGGCAGTCAAGGGCCCCGCACACAAAAGGGGCCCGACACCAATACAAATTGAGGCCCTAGAGAAAGCATTAGAAGCACACCCAGATAGGGAGGAGGTAGAATACTTAGTACAAGGATTTCGGGAAGGCTTCTTAATCCCAGCAGGCCCAGTCAATCAACATACATCTTGCAAGAACTTAAAATCTGTAGAAGGGAGGGAAGAAATGGTAAAGGAAAAAATAGATAAGGAACTGGCGGAAGGTAGGATTGCTGGCCTTTATGATCAACCACCCATGCCCAATATGGTAATATCCCCATTGGACATAGTGCCCAAAAAAGCCCCCGGGCAATTTAGGATGATTCATCACTTGTCGCACCCACGGGGCTCCTCCGTAAATGATGTGATACCAAAGGAATTGGCGACCATCCGGTATGCCTCCTTTGATGTAGCCATCGACAAGGCCAGGAGAATGGGAACGGGTGCAATGCTAGCTAAGTGCGATGTTAAATCAGCATTCCGCTTGCTACCAGTGCACCCCAGTAGTTTCCACCTACTGGGTTTTCAATTCGGAGGAAAATATTATTATGATCGAGCAATGCCCATGGGATGCTCAATATCATGTTCGGCATTCGAACGTTTTAGTTCGCTTGTCGAATGGATATTCAGGCAAAGGTGGAAAGGCGGCGATTTAACCAAATACCTTGACGATTTCCTGATCATATGCCTGCCACAAAAAAGTGAATGCTTGGATGCATTACGACTGTTTCAGGAGATGGCCGAGGAGTTGGGAATACCATTGGCCCCAGAGAAGACAGAGGGTCCTTCAACATTAATTACCTACCTGGGGATAGAAATCAATACGAACGCTAAATCATCCAGACTGCCAAAAGATAAATTGGGGGAATTGCGAGCCAAGATCGAGGAATGCATGCATTCTCGGAAGGTCACTGTTCGGACCCTCCAGTCATTGGTGGGCAGCCTCAATTTTGCATGCCGGGTTGTGGCACCCGGTAGAGCATTTTTATCTAGGATATACGAAAAATTGAGGGGAACATTGCCACCCCATTATAGGATCCAGGTGACACGAGATATGAGACAGGACCTTGAGACATGGCAGGGATTCTTGGTAAACCATAATGGAATGAATTTTTGGAGGGATAAACGGCTGTTGCACAGTGACCTACAGGTTCACTCCGACGCTGCTGGAGGAGCTGGGTTCGGACTGTATTTCGAGACACAGTGGTGCGCAGAGCCGTGGCCCCAGGATTGGCATGACACCGGCGTAACAAGAGATCTGACATTTTTGGAGCTGTTTCCCATAGTAGTAGCAATACTGCTCTTTGCAAAATAGTTCACTAATCGCACAGTCCTATTTTGGTGCGACAACATGGCCGTTGTCCATGTAATTAACACAATGTCTTCTCGTTCATCCCGACTTATTACACTGGTGAGGAAAATGGTTGGGGCTTGCCTACGGAACAATATTTTGTTCACAGCACGGCATGTTCCCGGCATCAACAACGAAGTGGCTGATGCATTGTCTCGATTTCAAATCAAGCGTTTCCGCGAACTAGCACCAGATGCCAAGGAATTCCCCGAGCCCCTACCGCCGGGGGTATGGCACCTTGGTGTCACAGCCCAGCCTCGAACCCATGGCCCCTGGGGTGCTGGAGAGACTGTCCGGTGCTCTGCGCCACCTGGTGGGCTTGTGAGGGTGCTGGGTTTTTCTCCTCTTGTCTTCCTTGTGTGCTTGCTCCCTGTGTGTCATGCCCCTTCCCAGCTGTAGCCAATTACCTTAGCCCTGCCTCCCAGCTTCCTGATTGGCCACAGGAAGTATTTAAGCCT
>QEPC01005577.1:7479-29304 GCA_003113815.1 Sphenodon punctatus | reverse complement strand
CTCGGTGTAGTGGCGGTACCACTCGGCTGCGAGCGTGAGGTACATCCAGTAGGCAGCTGCCCTGTCCTGCTTCATGGTGGTGGGGGCCCTGGGGGTTGGGGGATGATTATGATGGCCCTCTGATGGCCGGGTGGGCCGGAGCCTAGCCCTCAGCCAGGCGGGCCCCCCAATGCGGTGCTGGTGTCCGTGGGCATGCTATTGGGTGCACCTGCTGCCGGCGCATGGGGCCGCATGCCTGCATGGCTGCACGGGGCTGTGTGCTCCTTGTGCAGATGCATGCCATCAGCCATCACCGCCCCCCCTCCCTGTTTGCAACACCGTGTCCTTGCCAGCCTGATTAGCCGTGTGCGATTGTTTTCTGCAGCTGTGCCGAGTCTGCACCCCATGCCTCGCTCCGTTGTGCTACAATGTTGTGGCCCGTGGTTGCCTGTCCTGTCCTTGGGACCCCTCGGAGGCCCCCCCCCGGCCCTAGACGGTATATGTGCCCCCCTGTCCGTGGTGTTATTCTCCCTGTCTAGCTGGACCATGGCTGCTTGTGCATTGACCAGGCTCCCGCTTCCGGCCCCCATGGGCCCCCCCATAACTGGACCTTCCACGGTCGGTTTGGGTTCGGTCGTCGTAACAAGCCAAGTTTGGGTCGAACTCCGAACTTCCGTACCGCGTTTGCCCATCCCTAAGAGAATCCCTGGCATAGACTCCTTCTCTGCATATGATGCGCAGGCATGAAAAATTGGGTCTTTTTATTACAACTTTCTAATATGTGGCAGAGATGATCATGAAAGTGTGATATATAGCCCTGCCAAATTTTATGTACACTGGTTGAGCTACAAAGATGGTACAGTTGGACATACATTTATAAGTTAATTGCTTATACCACCAGGACTCTTTATCCAATGCTTCTGAAAGTTGGCAGAGATAGTAAATATGGGAAGTGGTATATATTTGGCAAGTTTCATCTACATTAAAAGTGCAACAAAGACGTTACACCTAAGAATGTATATGAAGATTTTTGCAAAATAATATAATTCAACTGCTTCTACAATTGGATTCCTTTATCCAATATTTTTGTAATTTGGTACACGTAATGCCTTCTATTGGAGGTATAATACCTCCAAGACTCAGTCAAATATAATGAAAAATAAAAAATCTAAAGCCAGAAAATGTGTTTTCCATTGAAACCAATGGGAAAAAAATGCAAAAATGAAAATGACAATTCAATATTTATTAAAACAAAAATGACATATTTAAATAATGAAAATGAAAAAATGAAAACGAAAACGACATGGGTCGCTGGTGCACACCTCTACTTCTCTCTTTCTGATTTTGTACTGATTTTCTGAGCAGCACATCCTGCTAGTCTGAGACAGTGAGGAGAGAAGCTGCTCAGAGATGTGACTAGTGGCCACAGCCTTTTCCCCATCTCCTCATGTAGTTCTGACTCCCCAAAACAAGTGACAATGGTTTCTCGGGCTCTGCCTTCACCCTCTCCGTTGCCCTTGGCTGCTAGCCACTACAGCAAGACTTGATACACACCATGCTGCTCACCCATCAGCTTAGAGATATTAGAAACATTGGGTGAAAACAGACATGACGCTAACCACCCTTTAACCACCCTTGGTGGTTATTTTTGCATGTTTCAGGGCTGCATAGAGCACCAATACAGCCCTGCAACATGCATAAATAACCACCAAGGGTGGTTAAAGGGTGGTTAGTGTCATGTCTGTTNCCTCTAGATATTATGTCCCTCCACAAACTTAAGACTCCTGCAAATGTTCAGAAAGATTTGATAAAGGGTCCTGATGTTATAAGACATTAATGTGAAAATACATTTCCAGCTGTAACCTGTTTATATTCCATCCCGTTTACAGGACATTTGGCAGGAACGTATCACATACCTTCCCTGTCATTTTAGCAAAAGTACAGGACAATTTGATAAAGGGACCCATTTTATAAGCAATTGAAGTTGTCCCCTTGAAGACCATTATTCAGATAATTGTAGGGGGAGAGAGGTTGTAGGAGGGAGGATGTTGAGAAACCCATAAGACTGACAGATATATTCACTGGTCAATTACTCCATGCTTCCAGCTTTACAGGACCAATTGGTAGTGGCTTTGAGACAGGCATAGGGAGAGGCCCTGAGGTGAGCATAGAAGGGACATAACTGGGACTTTGGGGAGAGCATCCCAAGAATCAGGAGACATAGTTTACACATCCAGGCTGCTCAGTTATCATCACATTCACATCCTGCAGCACTGTGATAGCGGACATAAGAGAATCTCTATTGGCTCTTTCCTAAACAGATGGTTCTGTGTTCTCAGTAAAAAGTGGGGAAGAGAAGTTGTGATGGTCACAGCACAGAAATAGGATATTTAGTTGACATTTTTTCTGGCCAACTGACATCACAAATTGATCTTATACCACAGTGACGCGTCAAAGAATCTAGGGATGGACAAACAGGTCGCGGTTCGGGTTCGGCCATTCGGTTCGGTTCGCCCATTCAATCCGTTCGCCAAATTCAGATTTGGCCATTCGGGTCAATTGTGTTCAGTTCAGGCATTTGGAAAAAGGCTCTCTGTACAAGAAATGATGGCCCCAGACCCATGACGGTGGGTCCTGGGGCTAGAATGGCAGCTTAAAGATATTGGCCACAGCCCTACCTGCCTGTATGGGTATTTTCAGATGTTATGAGATCACGCTCAACCACAGTGAACCACGCTCAAGCCCGCAGCGGGGCCAAAGCACCCTGAACGTCTGTTCGGCGGCCTCCAGATGTTCACCACGGTCAATACCCACATGGGGTCAATTTCAACCACGCTTCCAGGGCTCCCCGCCGGACAATCTCTGAAAGTGTGATCAAAGAGATTCCCACCGGGAAACAACAAAAAGTCATGTCTGGATGGCAATCAATGGCCGGAATGTAAAAAACCGATTCCCAGCTGGGGACAAAGCACACAGCATCGCTGCCAGGCAACCAGCAACAAAGCAGCCACCAGAAGGAGATTTAAAGGGAAACCTGCATCAGGGAAGTGTGGCGGGATGGAGCGAGGAGGGAGGTGGAAGAAAGTGGTGGGAGAGAAAGCGAGGGTGGTGGAGGAGGAGGCAGTGGCAGCGGTGGAGGGTGCGCAGGTGGGGGAGGCGGAGGTGGGGGTCATGCTGAGGATGGAGGAGGCGGAGGGACAACACCTGCTGCAGCTGGGACAGGATGCCCTGGGGATAGCAGCCGGACCGGGGGAGGAGGCACCCCAAGAACGGGTAAGGGGAAACAAGAGCAGGGGAACAGGGGGTCCAGGGGCACCAAGGAGGGGCAGGGCACCAGTCCAGTCTCCCAGCAGGGAGGAGGGGAAAAGGGGTGTCCTATGAGAGGGGTCAGAACCACACCCAACCGTAATCCCCCCACCCCCTGTGTCCCGCAGACATGGAAAAGGGCCTGGGTGTACGAGCCCCCGGAGGACACTGGCTCAGCCCGGGCAGAGGAGGTGGAGGAGGAGGACTCAAGGGAGAGATGAGGGAGGAAACCCTACCACAGTGGGGACTGCAGGACACCCAGGACTTCATACAGATCTGGGGGACCCTGGAGTACCAGCTGGAGCTTGCGCTCAACCAGCTCAATGGGCATGTCTACCAGGACATAGTGGGGGACATGGAGGCAGCAGGGGACCATCGCACTGTGGCACAGTGCTGCTCCAAGGTAAAGGAGCTGAAGAGGGGGTACAAGGCCATCAGGGACAACAATAGGTGGTCTGGACACGTAGCCTGGACTGCCCCCTTCTATGATGCCCTGGACTGAATACTCCACATGAAGGGGTCGATAGTCGCCCCATGGCTCGTGGGGAGCGCAGTGGTCCAGGGTAGGGAAAGGGCCGAGGTACCCCCACCCCTCGCCACCCCCCTGGTAGACACAAGCTCCAGGGCCCCAGATCCCCAGGAGGAATGCCCCAGGACCTCCAGGACCTGCAGCCCCCCCCCCAGAAAGGAGCCAGGAGAGCACCCACCCCCAGGCCAGAAAAGCGGAGTCTGAGGCCGGCACCCTCATCAGCCTCAGCCAGTGGTCCCAGAGGGAGCACTCCCACACTGAGGGGCCGGCCTCGGAAGGATCCGAGACCAACATTGAGGGTAAGTGGGTGACCTGGAGGGGAGAGGGACTGGGTCCACAGGGGGCAGGGGCTGAGGGGGGATGGACGGGCCAGCCCCAGCCCCCCAAAGGCAAGGTGGGAAGGGGGCCTGGGCCGCGGTCACCCAACCACACAACCCTACACCAACAACCCCCCCTCTTCACCCACAGGGCACAGAACACCCAGGCACAAGACCCAGGTGGGTGAGCAGGCAGGCAGTGAGGAGCCCGGCCAGCATGCGGAGGAACCAGGTGAGGCATGTGGTCTGGGTGGGAGGGCCCTCTGGGGTGCACAGAGGGGGTCCCCGGACAGTCAGAGGGGGTGGGAGAGGCTGAGGAGGGGGGGTGGGAAGGGGCCAGGTGACACAGCCAGGGGCCCATGGGGCCCCTGCCCCATCCCAGGCCAGGGGCAGGCGCCCGGGGCAGCTTCAGACTCACTGTCCTGTACTCACAGGGCAACCCCGGCAGCCAGCGTCTCCAGGGCCCATGCCCCCAGCACAGTACATGAGGGAGCACCAGGCACGGGTCCACCGGTTGAGGGAGGACCAGGCAGAGGATATTGTCTGGACCTTGGCGGAACAGGAGGAGAGGATGATAGCGGCCGTGGACCGGATGGAGGCAGCCATCGAGCGGTCCCTGGAGTGGGCGGAGGTGTGGGACATGAGGCTCCAGGCCGATGTGCACCTGGAGTGGAGCAGGAGCTCTGGGAGCACAGCAGGCAGGTGGAAGCGCTCGGCCAGCTGGAGCAGGCCATCACAGGCATGGTGCGGGAGCACTCTGCCAAAATGGACAGGTCCCATGATATTGGGACCTCCCTGCTCCTGCACACGGGCACCATGTGTGCCTATGTGATGGCAGCCACCCCCCCGGGCACCCTGCCTGCCCAGGTCCCCATGCTGGGCCCCTCGGCGCCCCCACCCCCTGCCATGCTGCCCCAGATGCCCCCACACCCTCAGGGGCCATGCATTCGCCTCCCAGTCCCCCCTGCCCTCCGGAGGGTGCAGCCACTAAGGGGGGCACCCCGGGTCCAGGCCTCGCCCTCCCCCCAACCACCACCCCCTTGCCAGACCAGGACACAGTCCAGGACACTGCTGGGAACACCAACAGCAGGGGGGAGGGGAGCTCACAGGACTCCATGGCCAACACCGGGTGCTCACGGGGGCCATCCAAGGAAATGTGGGGGATGAGGGGATGGGGTGGGAGGGGGATGGCAGTGGGAGGGGGGCACTATAGGGGGTGGGGCACAACTGGGGTGGAGGGAGAGGGGTAGGGAGCACATGTACAAGCAGGTGAAATAAATTGTGTTTGCACCATATTGCCTCCCGGGCCCATATGTGGGTGTCAGGGGCTTCCGGACCCCCTCCCATGTTGGGGCCAGCCCAGGGAACCCCCTGGGGTGGGCCGGGGTGGTGCAGCCCTCACACCTCAGCCTCCCAGCTGATATGCATCGCCAGGGCATCCCGGATGCGCTTGGCATAATGGTACTCCCTGGTGTTCTCGGCGTTCACATACAGGGGCACCAGGCCGGGGGCCCGGTTGGGTTTGGGGTATTCCAGGGCTTCCCCCTCGGTCTTACACATGTTGTGGAGCACACAGCAGGCACCAATCACCAGGACCGAGGTCTCCATGGTGTAGTCTATCTGGCCAGCGAGGCTCCTCCAGCGCTGCATGAGGGCCCCGAAGGCTCACTCCTGGTCCTGCTGGAGCACAGGCAGGTATTGTATAGCACCTCCGCAGGGGTGTGTGCAATTGGGTAGACTTTCAGTAGCCACCGGGTGAGGGGGTAGGCAGGGTCACCCAGGATACAGGGGGGCATTGATACCCCCTCAATTCAGGTTATCCCCATGTCAGCAAAGTCCACCTGGAACATCCGGGCATAGAAGGGGGAGATGGTCATGATCCAGGCATTGTGACTACGGCCGGAGTTGCCACTAAAGATGTCTATGAACCGGCTCCGGTGATGCACAACCGCCTGCAGCTTCAGGGAGTGATACGTGCCTGTTCACATACTCTGCAGTCTCCCCAGCAGAGGGGTGGAGGATCTCAATGTGGGTGCCGTCCACAGCTCCCATGCAGTTGGGGAAGCCTCCGGCCATGAATCCTGTCATCACATCCCCCTGGTCCACCAGAAGGATCATTCTGTCCAGGAGCACGCCCTCCACAGCCTCGCACACATCCCAGAGGATACAGGCAACGGTGCTCAGGCCTATCCCGAAGTGCTGGGAGACGGACCGGCAGGAGTCAGGCGTTGCTAGGGCCCAGACCCCTATTGCCACCCGCTGGACCATGGGGATGGGGGTCCTCATGGGGGTGTGCTGTCGCTCCAGCCAGGGTGTAAGGCGCTCAGCAAGCCAGAGCAGGGTGAACTTGTCCATCCTAAAGTGGGCCCTCCAGGCTGCCTCGTCCCACTGGGCCAGCGCCCTGGCCCACGAACCCTGTGCCTGCTCAGCGACCTATATCCGCCTGTCAATGGGCATAGCGAGCAGGGCTGCCCAGCGCATAGTCTCCCTCCCCCACTGGAGGCTCCCCGCCGCCTCGCGGAGCACCACGGGCCGGGTTCAGCCCCGGCTCACAGCCTGCCAGTCTGCTCCGGAAAGTCTCTGTGCCCTGAGCCAGGCGAGGGCTCTCCTGCGGCCATGGTGGGCCCTGTGAGCCCTTGCAGCCCTCCAAGCCAGGGTAACCCGCAGGCAGGTGCCCAGGTGCAGCTCCGCGGTAAGGATGCACAGCTACTCGGTGTAGTGGCGGTACCACTCGGCTGCGAGCGTGAGGTACATCCAGTAGGCAGCTGCCCTGTCCTGCTTCATGGTGGTGGGGGCCCTGGGGGTTGGGGGATGATTATGATGGCCCTCTGATGGCCGGGTGGGCCGGAGCCTAGCCCTCAGCCAGGCGGGCCCCCCAATGCGGTGCTGGTGTCCGTGGGCATGCTATTGGGTGCACCTGCTGCCGGCGCATGGGGCCGCATGCCTGCATGGCTGCACGGGGCTGTGTGCTCCTTGTGCAGATGCATGCCATCAGCCATCACCGCCCCCCCTCCCTGTTTGCAACACCGTGTCCTTGCCAGCCTGATTAGCCGTGTGCGATTGTTTTCTGCAGCTGTGCCGAGTCTGCACCCCATGCCTCGCTCCGTTGTGCTACAATGTTGTGGCCCGTGGTTGCCTGTCCTGTCCTTGGGACCCCTCGGAGGCCCCCCCCGGCCCTAGACGGTATATGTGCCCCCCTGTCCGTGGTGTTATTCTCCCTGTCTAGCTGGACCATGGCTGCTTGTGCATTGACCAGGCTCCCGCTTCCGGCCCCCATGGGCCCCCCCATAACTGGACCTTCCACGGTCGGTTTGGGTTCGGTCGTCGTAACAAGCCAAGTTTGGGTCGAACTCCGAACTTCCGTACCGCGTTTGCCCATCCCTAAGAGAATCCCTGGCATAGACTCCTTCTCTGCATATGATGCGCAGGCATGAAAAATTGGGTCTTTTTATTACAACTTTCTAATATGTGGCAGAGATGATCATGAAAGTGTGATATATAGCCCTGCCAAATTTTATGTACACTGGTTGAGCTACAAAGATGGTACAGTTGGACATACATTTATAAGTTAATTGCTTATACCACCAGGACTCTTTATCCAATGCTTCTGAAAGTTGGCAGAGATAGTAAATATGGGAAGTGGTATATATTTGGCAAGTTTCATCTACATTAAAAGTGCAACAAAGACGTTACACCTAAGAATGTATATGAAGATTTTTGCAAAATAATATAATTCAACTGCTTCTACAATTGGATTCCTTTATCCAATATTTTTGTAATTTGGTACACGTAATGCCTTCTATTGGAGGTATAATACCTCCAAGACTCAGTCAAATATAATGAAAAATAAAAAATCTAAAGCCAGAAAATGTGTTTTCCATTGAAACCAATGAGAAAAAAATGCAAAAATGAAAATGACAATTCAATATTTATTAAAACAAAAATGACATATTTAAATAATGAAAATGAAAAAATGAAAACGAAAACGACATGGGTCGCTGGTGCACACCTCTACTTCTCTCTTTCTGATTTTGTACTGATTTTCTGAGCAGCACATCCTGCTAGTCTGAGACAGTGAGGAGAGAAGCTGCTCAGAGATGTGACTAGTGGCCACAGCCTTTTCCCCATCTCCTCATGTAGTTCTGACTCCCCAAAACAAGTGACAATGGTTTCTCGGGCTCTGCCTTCACCCTCTCCGTTGCCCTTGGCTGCTAGCCACTACAGCAAGACTTGATACACACCATGCTGCTCACCCATCAGCTTAGAGATATTAGAAACATTGGGTGAAAACAGACATGACGCTAACCACCCTTTAACCACCCTTGGTGGTTATTTTTGCATGTTTCAGGGCTGCATAGAGCACCAATACAGCCCTGCAACATGCATAAATAACCACCAAGGGTGGTTAAAGGGTGGTTAGTGTCATGTCTGTTTTCATCCATTATTGCCATGTTAATGAGTTATTGCTAAGTCAGAATGCAATTCTTTGCCAACCACATAAATTAGGGCATAAACTTGCTGACAGTGTTCTAGAGCAGTAGCTCACAAATTTTTAAGACTGTTCCCAATTTCTTCTTGGCTCTGGTAGTTTACCACATTCAAGAGGAAATGGAGCATGGTCTTGGTAGATTGCTATCCCTACATAGATGCACCTTGCTCTCTCTCCCCATTGCCACCCTCCCATTGCCGACCAATTCTCTTCCAGTTGCTATTTCACCATTTTGGAAACTCTCTCTTGCTCAGTCAGAGTGGAGCTAGGGATTTGGCAGCTGTGCACCTTCTTTTATCTGTGTCCACCCCCAATACCTTCCATGAACACACCCATTTGAAAACCACTCTTCTGGAGCATCCCATGGCCTCCTTTCCATATTGTTTCACAGAAAACTGACACCGTATGGTTTTCTGCTTCTGGGACCTTATCAGTGACTAAGCTGTGGGCCTTCTTCAGTATCTCCCCATATTCCCTTTACAGGAAAATCCCTCGTTACTGTACTTCAAGGAAATGAATTTTAGTCAAAGGAATATTTTGAGTCGAGCGGGTTTTTACACAATCAAGGCAGTGTGTGATTGTGAGATTGCTGATTGCACTGTGCCAGGGCAGCTCCATTTGCATCATAAGTATTTGCAGAGTCAGAGCCTCCAAACTGCTCCACACTTGCAAATCTTCAACAAGTGAGTTTATTGAACAAAGATAAATTGGTGTATACTTTTCAAAGTCCCAACCCTCACTTCAGGCTCCCCCAGCACTCAGTCTTCATGTCAGAGGGCTGCAGTCTGGCTGGGGACTGATGTTTGACCCTTGTCCGGTCAGGGAGATTTTCCTTCCAAGCTCCTTGCTGAGGCTCTTCTGGGGGTAGTGTCATGTCAGGAAAAAGCAAGAAATTCTTCCTGCTCTTCCCTTTGGTGCTGTGGGCACATCCTTTACAATGCCATAGCTTCACAGCACTGTGAAGAGGGTGGGCTGAGGGAGCTATATCAAAAAGGGGTTAAAGTGGTTTTGTCTCACCCCTTTCCAATCTAGCTCTGCTGCTTGTGGAGTGATGAGATGTCATGACACTTCATCAACCCTGTCTTGAGTTGAACTGGGCCATGTTCTTTTGCATCTGGTTTCTTTTGCACCTGGTTTCTAGACCCATTGCAGTCTGGTTTTCGTCCAGAGTATCACACTGAGACTGTGCTTGTGACTCTGGTTGATGATCTTCACCTAGAATTAGACAGAGGAAATTTGACCCTGCTGATTCTGTTAGATCTTTAAGTGGCATTTGACACAGTTGACCATGAGGTGTTGGCGACATGCCTGTGTGATATTGTTGGAGTGAGCGGAACTGTTTTGCGATGGTTCCATTCTTTCCTGGATGGGAGATCCCAGCAGGTGGTGCTGGGGTACTGTTCATCATCTCTCAGGGGATTCCCGTGTGGAGTACTCTTCTGTCCCCCAGCCTGGCCAATGTGTATATGCAGCCACTGGGGGAGATCGTGAGAGGGTGGAGTGCAGTGTCATCAATATGCTGATGATACCCAGCTGTACCTCTCATTTTCATCTGCCCCAGGCTCAGCAGTCTTGGTGCTTCCTTGGTGTCTGGCAGCTGTGGGGGACTGGATGAGGGTGAGTTGATTGAAGCTGAATCCCGACAAGACAGAGGTGATGCTGGTTGGTAGATCCGATGATCTGGGGGAGGGAGGGACACCCATCGTTGATGGGGTTCGCCCTCCTCTGGTGTCTCGGGTCCAAAGCCCAAGGGTGCTTCTAGATCTGCAGTTGGGCTTGGATGATCAGGTAGTGGATATGACTGGGGGGGGGGGGAGGTTTGCCAAAAGCCAATTACATCTGGTTAGAAAGCTCTGACCCTATATTTCTAATTCTGACCTTGCCACCATTATCCATGCTTTCATTACCTTTAGATTAGACTACTGGATTGCGCTCTACGAGGGGCTTCCCATGATGACGGTCTGGAGGCTGATACTAGTGCAGAATGTCCTTACAGGGATAGGTCAACATGAGCATATAACTCCGGTTTTGCGTGCACTGCACTGACTTCCAATAGTCTTCCAGGCCTGATTCAAGGTGCTGGTTATAACCTTTAAAGCCCTACACAGTCTGGGTCCCACTTATCTGCAGGACCGCCTCACCCACCGGGGCCTAAGCCAGCCTTTGCGGTCTGCCGGGGGTCCCACACTGTCAGCGGATGGCTACCTTGAGAAAGGCATTCTCAGTGGCTGTACCATTGCTGTGGTGCAACTCCCTCCCAGAGGAGGCCCACCTCTGCTCAGATCTGCTAACCTTCCGGCAGCTATGTAAGGCTTGTGTCGAGGGCTGACTTTCAATAGATTGCAGCGAGGGAGCTGCTCTGCTACATACAAAACCCTGATCCAGAATCAGGTCTTCTACGAATGATTTGCCTTATTGTTCCACCTGGCATTTTGGAGAGGGGGGTGGGGAGAGGGGTTGGGTTGTGGGAGGATTGGGTTATTTTATTTATTTTTATGGTAATTATTGTGATGAGGGGCATTGTGGTTTTATGTTATTTTATAATGTTTTAGTATTATTAGCCACCCAAACTGCCTGAGGCAGGAGGGGTGGGATATTAAATGTTATAAATAAATAAATAAATAAATATCTGTGGTTTCTGATATCTGATTGGATACCAACTGGTATCTGCTTTAGTATTCAGTGATTATCCAGTTAACCGTACTATCATTTACCACATTACTGTTTACCAAATTACCATTTACCAGATTACCATTTAATTACGGTTTGACTTTTTTTCTGCATTACTCCCTCCCCCTTTGCAGACTGCAGTAATGCAGTAAGATGATAAAAAAAGCAGCGTGGCAAGGGGTAAATGCAATGCAGTCAACAGTAATTGATAAAGATAAGATCTGGTACTCTAGTTTGGCAGTTAAGCTACATGGTTACTGGATTGTTACTGAATAACAACCAAGCAATCTATAGTACTGGATATTAACAATGGATATCCCCCCCATCCTTTCAGTCTATCAGGACCCTGTGGAGTTTGGGGCAGCTGTGGGACTAAAATGAATGACATGCCTGATAGTAAGTTACATTTGAGAAGTAAGCACACACTGACAATGACCTTTTGTACATAGATGTCCCCCCCCCCCCCAACCCCCACACTGGGTGTGCAAGCGGGTGTGTGATGGGAAAGACATCTGTGCGCACGCCACGGTGCTGGGTGGGGGGGATGGGTGTGCACCCGTGGAAACACCACGGGTGGTGGGTGGGGTTGCATGCATGCTCCCGGCACACACCCCATCCTCACCCATCACCCACCCATGGAGCCTTCTGACAAAATGGAGGCGTCTCCATGGGTGGAGGTGGGTGGAGTTGGGTGTGCGCCCATGGGAAAGGGAGCACACCCACCTCTACCCATCGCCAGCGCACACCCATCCCCCCACCTAGCACTGCTGTGTGAAAACAGCCAATGTGACTGTAAGTGTTGCATAACCACTTAATTATTTTAATTTCAAGTTTTTTGTTTTTGTTTTTTTTAAGGTACATGGGGGGGGGGGATGTTCCAATCCATAATACACTGTGATTTTTTTCACATTTGCTAACTTTAAAACAACTTTTTTTTTTTGGTCGCACAAGTAGCAATTTGGTTAAAACAACTGACTCCTGAGAAAAAGCCCCTGTATGCCAAGTGTCATCCCAGAACACGTTTTTACTGATGAAATAATGTAATTATATACTGCTGAAAACACATTCATGATGGAACTGCTTGCACGACCTTAACTATAATGGTGTGAACAAGATACTCCTATGTATTTACTAAAATGAATTAAAGAATACAAGATTCTGTTTAATACTGTAGGCTATCAGACATACTCAAGATTAGGGAAGTTAATACCAGTCATCCATCAAAGCCACGGATAGCTCTGCTGGGTGTTCTTATCAGTCTACCAGCCTCAGAGCTCATAGTCATTTTAAACATAGGCTTCTCTTCTACACCTTGTATCATCAATAAGGGATGGTAAGCCTATAGGCCTTCACTTTTCTGTGCTGCTTAATGCAATACAAACTATAGCTTGTCCTCAGAATATTATATACTGGCTGAATCCCAGTGTATTTTTCTCTAAGTATTTACTTCAAAATAACTGTGGACTACCTGGGGGGGATGGATGGAAATCCATATATGTTTTTCTATTCACCAAGGGTGAAATTGAACGTGGAGTAAAGGATATCTGCAAGGCCTTCCATGTTAATGAACTCCATGCTGTCATGGTATATCAGATACTAAAACGGTAACTCCTCAGCCACAGCCTCTGTCCACACATTGGATTCAATGACACTGCCACAGGGAAGGCCATTATCAGACTCCCTGCTTACATGGTCAGTGTCCCACAAAGGGAAGGCGGTCAAAAGCAGCTTTGGGCATAGGTGATATTGGCAATGCATCTGCCAAGGGCCCTTTGGCCAAAGGAGTCCTGCATCGATACATTGAATTTCTCCCTCACATTCACTTTTGGGAAGAGTAGAAGCTCACTCTCCCTCGTTCCTTCCTGATCATAGGAACCTAAGACAGGAACAGATTGCCCCATTCTAAGGCCTTTCACTGTGTCTCAAATGATGATGATGATGAAGAAGAAGAAGAAGAAGAAGAAGAATAATTTATATACTGCCAGCAATGTACCTTTACACTTTACAACTGTTCAAAATAGACAGAGTCCTTGCCCTGGGAGGCTTACAATCTAAGAAAGACAAGGGAGTGGAGACGAGGGATGGGGGCAATGGAGGGAGAGACTAGAATACATTCACAAAGGTGTTAAGTTGCATGTATATGTTCTTGGCTTAGTTACATAGTTACATCAGGGAAGTAAGGAGGGGATGAGGAGATAGGGAAGTCCTGAAAGAAGAAGTAGGTTTTCAGGAGAGATTTGAAGGTTGGGAGGGAGGGAGAGAGCAGTGAATGCATTCAGGGAGGGAGTTCCTGGCACGGGAGCAGAAAGAGAGAATGGGTGAACATTTATTTATTTATTTATTTATTTATTTAAATTTTATATCCCGCCCCTCCTGCCCACAGGGAAGCCCGTGGCGGCAAACAACACTCAGTAAAAAAACAATTTAAAAAAACAATTTAAAAATGCAATACAATGTGGGTAAACAATTCCCCACCCTTACCCCTCGCCAAAAGCCTGATGGAACAGCCAGATCTTACATACATGCCGAAACAGCAGGAGAGTGGGAGCCAACCGAGCCTCCTCTGGGAGTGAATTCCACAGCACAGGGGCGGCCACCAAAAAAGATCTAACATCGGTGGCCACCCACCTCGCCCAGGAAACCTCTAAAAAGGCTCCTACAGACAATCTCAAGGGTCACACGAGCACATGGGGAGTGAGGTGGTCCCGCAGATAAGCAGGGCCCAGGCTGTGAAGGGCTTTAAAGGTTAAAACCAGCAACTTGAACCTGGCCCGGTGCTTTATAGGCATCAGTGCAGAGCCCGGAGCACTGGTGCCATGTACTTCCTGTGACCCACCCCTGTAAGGAGACGGGCCACGGCATTCTGCACCAGCTGCAGTCTCTGGACCAGCTTTTCGGACAGCCCCACGTAGAGCACATTGCAGTAATCCAGCCTCAAAGTGATGAAGGCATGGATGACAGTGGCGAGGTCGAAGTCTGAGAGATACGGCCAAAGCCGCCGGACAAGGTGTAACTGCCGAAACACACTCCCTGCCACCGCCACAACCTGAGATTTCAGACTGAGTCGCGAATCGAGGAGCACACCCAGACTCCGCACTTGAGAGACCATGGGAGGGCGAACCCCCCCAACAAGAGGAGATGCACCCACCCCCAGGCCCCCCAAGCCCTCGCCCACCAACATCACCTCCATCTTGTCAGGATTCAATTGCAGATGGCTCAACCTCATCCAAGCCTCCACAGCTGACAAGCACTGGGAAAATAAAGAAACTGCATTGCCTGGGTCAACGGAAAAGGAGAGGTAGAGCTGAGTGTCATCAGCATACTGATGACACTGCATGCCCTGAAACCCTCTCACAATCTCCCCTAACAGCTGCATATAGATGTTAAGCAAGAGGGGGGGACAGAATGGCACGTGAGATCCTGGGGAGAAGACGTACACTCCCCCAAGACCACCCAGTGAGTTCTCCCGGCCAGGAACGAACAAAACCAGTCCAAGACTGTTCCGCCAATTCTGGCACGGTTTCGCAGGCGCGTCACCAACACCTTATGATCGACTTTATCGAACGCAGTCGAAAGGTCTAGCAGGACCAGTAAGGTATGATGACCCTGGTCCAACGCCAGACAGAGATCATCAACCAAGGCCACCAATGCCGTCTCCGTACCATACCCAGGCCGAAACCCAGACTGGGAGGGATCAAGGAAACTGGTGCGGTCCAGATGTTCCTGGAGCTGCCGTGTCACAGCCCGTTAAATAAACTTCCCTAAAAAGGGAAGGTTAGAGACCTGCTAATAACTGGCAGAAGCATCAGTGTCAAGAGATGGTTTCTTGAGCAGGGGTCTAACCACAGCCTCCTTTAGGCAGTCAGGCACCCTGTCCTCCCGAAGGGAGGCACTAACCACCCCAGATAGCAACGGCCATAACGTCTCCTGGCTAGCTTTCACCAGCCGGGACGGGCATGGATCTTGCTCACAAGTAGTGGCACAAACAGATCCCAACAAGGACTCCACATCGGCAGGTGCCACCATCTGAAAATGATCCCACAAAACAGGACAGGACTGGGCATCCATAGCCCCAAGATGATCTTCTGCAATAACTGCGGAACCGAAATCATGGTGGATGCGAGTGATCTTGGGGGAGTGTACTCCCTCCCTGTCCACATCCGCCTTGCCCCCTCCCTTCATACCTTCAAATCTCTCCTTAAAACTCACCTCTTTCGCTCTGCTCTGTCTGACTCTTTATCCTGCTGAGCCACTATTCCTATACCTATGATCTGTTTACCCTTATTCTTGCCACATGGACCTGCCTGCTGTCATTCTCATCGTAACCAAGCCAAGTACGTGCACTTGAGACCTCGCATCTTCATGAATGTTAGACCCCTTGCCTCTCCCTCTGTTCCCCTTCCTATGTCTCTCCCCCAGCTCCTGTAGCTCAGATTGTAAGCCCTAGGGGCAGGGACCGTGTCTATTTTATTACTTTGTAAAGTGCCATGTACACTGCTGGCGCTATATAAATGTTTGTTAATAATAATAATAATAATCTTATCTACAAAGTACTCGATAAACCGGTCACAGTGGTCACTGGATTGCTCCAGGTCCAGGCGGAGACAGACAGGACTGACAAAACCTTTCACCACCCGGAAAAGCTCCGCTGCACGTGACTTTGCAGATGCAAGAAGGACAGCAAAAAACTTCTTTTTTGCAGCCTGCACCACCACAGCATAGGCCTTTAAACTGCTCTTATGCTGCGCTCGATCATACTGGTCACAAGTCCAGCGCCACCGTCGCTCTAACCGCCTACTCTCCTGCTTCAAACACCGCAGGCCCTCAGGAAACCAAGGAGACCTGCGTGAGACTCGGGAGGGCAGCGGACGCCTGGGAGCCAACATGCTTTGGGGAGCAGCAGAACCGTGAGCAAGTTAAGGTGGTGGTAGAAGTGGAGCAGAGCTTTCGGACAGGAGTGTAGCGAGAAACTAGTGCAGAGAAATGGTGGGGCAAGGCCATGAACAGCCTTGTAGGTAAAGACAAGAAGTTTGTGCTGAATGTGTTCAGTTGTGGAGAGAGGAGAGGAAGGGCTGCATGTAATCAAAGTGGCAGATGAGGTGGAAGATCTTGACAGCAGAATTGAGGAAGGGGTGGAGCTTATCAACTGGCCAATCGAAGCTGAATTTAGACTCATACAGTTTCTTCCCCTCTCATCCCACCTGGAAGAGAGGGGGAGCAAGAGTGGGTGGGAATTAGATAAAATTTCAGCTCCAGAAGCTCGGGCTGAATTAGCTATATGCAGATGGAAGCATCTACTAGCGTATCTGCTGATAATACGTAAAGACCCATTTAACATTTTTGCCTAAGGTTCCACAAAACCTAGATCCACCACTGGTGGCTGTTACTGTCCCAGCTTATAAACTGGTGGAGTGATAGCAATGCAGCTGACAAACAGCCAGCAGGTTGTGTAGACAAAAGTGAATTCCAATCCCCATAGCTACTTCTTAACTGATGCAGCTTTTTCAGGGAGAGATAAATTGTACCCCAAAGCTTTTATCCCTTTATAATACCAGAACCTTGGAAGGGGCTTAGCCACTGTCTCTTCCATTGAAGCCAACTGGAATTATCTGTGTTCAGCCATGCTCAGACTTTTACCTCTTGCACCTTCCCAAGGAAAAAAAGGAGCTTGAATTGGATTTTTTTTTTTTTTTTAAATGCCTCCCAAAACATCAGGCTATACTTGTCAATTTAGAAAACCTTCTTCTAAGGGGCTTTTAAAATTACGGGCAAGATGTCATGAGCTCTAAGCACACTCTGCTTCCTCTTCTGTTAGAAGAGTTCTGCTGAAACCATCAGTCATTGTTGCTAGGTGAGGGAAGACGAGAGAAGCAGCTGTTTACACAGGAAGCCTGGGGAATGTCTGTTATTTCAAACGTCTGTCTCTTATCCACCATTTATTTCTGCTATTCATATAGGAGCTGTTTTATCACAGAGACTACAAATACCAACTGTGACCAAATGACCCATCCATAGACATAGAGGGAGGTCATTTCTAGGTTCTAATTAATATTTGCATCTGGCACCAATGTGCCTCAGTAATATATGTATAAAAAAAAAAAAACATCACAGGGAAATTCTAATGTGAACTAAATACATCGATTAAAGGCTGACTCTAGTATATATTGCATTTCTGTGGGAAATTACAGAGTATCCATGTAATTCTTTTTTTATTGAAGTGATCTCTACCATGAAAAATAGACTTTGGCTCCTGTCCAATAGCACAATGTACACAAGTGCTACCACAGCCTTTTGTCAACTCAGTAGATACATCGATGCTTACATCCCAAATATTTTACAGTTGCATCTATCTGAACATCTACCATGACTCGGCATTCTTATCTGGCTCAGACTTTGTTCTGCTGTTCCATGACATATAAATATTCAGCTCTTGAGCATATTTTTTCACTCTTTTGTGCAATGAGCAAGGTAAATCGACTGGCTCATAGGTTGCTTCACTGCTTGGGCTAGCACACCCTTTCCTCTTGTATCAAGTGGAGCTGAAAATTTCCAGAGGAGCATAAATTAATTTGATATGTAGCCTGCAGTAGCAAAGTGTATTATGGAGATGATTATACAATTCACACTTCCTGTACTAAAGCCGCGTATGCAGCTTAATAAAAACCCAACTAAACTGCATATGGAAAATGTAACACCGCAGATTTATCTATTTTTCTGTATTCTTTTATAGCCTTGGCTTCCTTTTGTTCTCTTTTTCTTCCCCTTTTTGCTTTTATGTTTGCAAGTGATAAATTTTCTCATGTTTTACATTTTATATTTAGTTTATCTCTTTATTTTGTATTCATTTTGCATGGAAAATGGAATGAGTCTTTAGAATAATACAGCCGATATTGAATTTTTAAATTGCTATTGGGTATATACTGCATAAGGAGGTTATCTGATCTCTAACTTAATCATGTGAAAATATTGCTACGGGGGAAGCTGACTTGGTAACAATGAGACACCTATGCTTTCATAAAATTTATTTAACTATAAACCCATTATGAAGCGTTAATATGGAATTCTCTTACTTTTCTGCCACATTTAGGTGAGATTTATTGTATGTGGTTACTGAATTCATGGTGAAAAAAAGAATTTGTAAATATAAAATGTCTCTATATTGGATGCTATTTAAGCTTATCAAGAAATATCACTGCATTGAGGAGTTCCTAGATGCACAAGAAGGGAGAATAAACAACATGCTTTTTGGTAGTTTAAAAGCTGAGATTTATGAGTAAGATAGCATATTTGTTCCATTCAAAGCAATGATTATCTAGAAGTTGATGAAAAACAATAGATTAAGACCTTAAACAGTGCAGTATCTTGCAAAAAGACACAATGCGGAATTTACAAATGTTGCAATCACAGCTTTTCAACTTTGGCTACCACCATAAAAACAAACATACTGCTTTGCTGCTATAACTGGATATTGGGAGTGTGCGCTTTGTACAGTCTTAATGCTTTGTGTAAATATTTGTCTGATGTCACTTAATGGAGTAACTATAATGCTCACTTAATATAGTGTTATGCAGTGCTTGCTGCTACTTAACAAAACAAGCTGCAATTTTTTTGATGGAAAGCGTCCATTAAAAAAAAGGAAAAAAAGCCCAGGCTGTTCAGACATAACCCAGGAAAAGCAGAACAAGGTCTTTATCACACAACTTTGCCAATGACCTTCACTAACTGTTGAACTGGAATTTTAAGAGCCCAATGCACAATGTGTTTCTTCGGCATGAGGCTTATTTACTTCATTGGGTCTACACTTGACTCAGTTTGGGGATATACCTATAAAGGCTACATAATGGATACCATAATGGGAATCTGGAATGAATCCACTGGCATAGAAGAAAGTGGATTACTCTGGATTGATACATGGAGTGAAAACAAATGCGATGGTGGCCCGCATGGGCCCACTATGGTGCACCAGGACCAGGGACTCACCTGAAAATTTGTTCCCTTGCTGCTAGATGCTGGGCTGCGTATGCCACGTGGATGGTAGATGGCTGGTCTGGGATGCGTCCTCTGGAAGATCCCAGGCTACCATTCCAGGCCATCACCTGCCCACTGCGAATCTGGGCCAGCAGAGCATGCATGCCAGTTAGGCCCTGCCTATCCCCACAATGGGGTGAGGATTGCCACGACCACAGAGATGCAGGAGTAAAGGGCAGAACATTCAAATGGAATGGTCACGCCTCAATGCTCCTGCCCACAAGATGGGCCTGGAACATTTAAGGGAACCGGTAGCAAAAGCAACACGGCATGAGCATACCTGGACCGTACATAAGATCCAGCCCTGTGCCCAGACTAGGGATGAAGCAGCAACTCCTTTTTCCTTTCTGCTATTTCATTCCTCCATTTCAAAATTGCCTGTGACTTTCCACAGCTTTTCCGCCAGCATTCTGGTAAATCCGCCAGCTTTCCACTAATTCAGAAACTGTCAGAACAATCTCGGAAACTCTCAGAACCAACATTGTGTTGCTACTTTGCAGTGTCGGTGGAAATTGTGGAAGATGGAAACTGTAGGAAGAAACATTGTTCCGCTATTTTTGCAGCTAGTGGAAGTAGCAGAATGGAAGTAGCGGAATGGCGGAAGTAGTGGAATGAAAGTAGCGGAATGAACATCTCTATTGCACCATGCTGCTCATTGCAGAAGAGCTTTTCCTGTCTGAAAAAGTTACCACAGCGGCTTGCCGTTTCAGCCCTAGCCTAGACCACAGCAACACCACACGCACCCAGAAGGGGAATATGGAACAGCAGTAGGAAGGATAGGCTGAACCAGTAAGTCAGCACACCCTGGGGGGAGGGAAGGAACAGCATCAGTCCCTGGGTAGGCACAAGTTATATGTGGTCCATCTCTATCATCCTGTTCACAAGCATCCACCAACCCTGCTATCCCAGCCGCACCAGGAGAAAAACACCCACCCACCAGCCAGAGGAGGGTCCCCTGGATCAACAAAGAGAACCAGATCTTCTTTGACCTTGCGGGGGGGGGGGGGGCAATGCGCCTGTACCTAACACACCAGAATGACTCGGTGTTTCAGCATATCACCACCTAGATGGTGGGGTAGGACAGTGCCACCAGTGAGCCAAGCCTCTACAGAGGGGCTTCAAGGAGGTTAGAGCCATTTAGCTTGGAGAAGAAGTGATTAAGTGGGGATATGATAGAAGTTCATAAAATCATGAGCGAAGGGTAAAAAGTAAATAGGGAACAGATGCTTGCTCTTTCTCACTATAAGAGAATGAGGGGACAAGCCCTGACTTTAAGTGGCAGCAGATTCAAAACAAACAAAAGGACTTCTCACTCAGCAGTCAATACAGCTGTGGAATTCATTGCCAAAGGAGATAGTGAAAGCCAGCACCATAATTAGCTTCAAATGGAAACTAGATCAAAATTGAGAGGCTAGAGCCATACATCCTTACTCACTGGGACTGAAACTACCTGGCTACCAGTAGTTGGGAGTGGTTAGCAGGAAGGGGGTCCTGTACTTGTACTTCTCTCAAGATACTATAACTGGCCACTGTCGGAGACAGGATGCTGGGCTTGCTAGACCATGGGTCTAACCCAGTATGGCATTTCTTATCTTCTTAGGTCAAGGAAAACAACTTCAAGATGAGGCATGGGTGCCAAATTCACCCCAATATGGACCTCCTTGAATGTTTCCTCTGCCTGGTTAGATCGGTCATGGCCCCATGGATCATCACCACTGAGCTTACCCAGGGCTGCATCTGGGTGGACACCTCTCCACCAGTGCCAGACCCTCCTGAAGCACCCAGTCATTCAGGCAGCAGACCCTCCCCTCTCCCTCCCCCAACAAGGAGGCTCGCCCCTTAGGGACAGAGATCCCCATGCCCAGCCACACCCCCATCTCCCAACCAGCCTCTAACTTGGAGGATTCAGACACCATCTTCAGGACCATCATCACCTGCCCCCTCAACCTGGATAGCCAGCAACTGACCCCAAAAGAGCAGGAGGTGGAGGCAGACAGGACAGGGGTCCTAGAGTCCAAGAGGAAAATAAGTGAATGCACCCAGGAAGGGTCAGGGGAGGATAGGGTACCTAGCCATAAGGCTGCATCAGTCAGGTAATGCCATTCACCAACATGGTCTCCATTCCTCCCTGTGTTCACAAGTGGCCGAGAGGCTGAGGGGGAGCAACCCAAGGAGGCCTGGGATACAGAGGCACCCCCTAGGAAAAGTAGGCATAGCAAGCAGGTGGAAGGGGGGCACATGCTGGATGGGTGGGCATGGGATACGGATAGTGGGCACCAAGGCAAAAGGCATGAGGGAGAGACAGGGGCAAAACACCAGTCTGGGAACTTAGGAAGGTGGGAGTGAGGTATCCAGGTGTGGCTGGTCTCACAGGGCATTTGGGGAGCTCACCCCCCAAGCGCCGAGGGCTCGCCAGGCGCTGCCGCTGGTTTAAACAAAAACAAAAACCTCGCCGCCGCCACTTCCCACAGTGCCACAGCAGCCTCTGCCTTGTCTTTGCTTCAGAG
>QEPC01005576.1:322209-343823 GCA_003113815.1 Sphenodon punctatus | reverse complement strand
ACTAGCTCAGAAGGTGTTGGGAAGGGGGGAGGCAATCAGTTTTGTTTCTTGCTGCGCCCGCCTCACCGCAAGCCCCATTGGCCCCGTGCAGCCTAGCTCGTGGCCAATTGCAGACTGCGAAACCAGTGGTCTGAGGCAAAAAGGGATGGTGATTGGGCAGGCTGGCTGCTACTCCAAGCCTCTCCACCCCTGGTGCCTGGAAGTCTGCTCCTCAGCTGACTCCCCCTCTCTGTCACGTTTTGCCTTCCAGTGACACGTTTTTGCGACCTGAACTCACCCGAACGTGATCCGAATTGACTGAACTGTTCAGCATTTCGATGTTTGGAATTGAGTTCGGTTCAGTCAGTTCGTGTTCGGAATCGGGTTCGGTCATCCAAATAGGCCGAGTTCGGGCTGAACTTCCGAACCGCGTTCGCCCATCCCTATTCCTCACCCTCCCACGCCTCCCCTGCTCCAACAACCGCCTTCGTTCCTTCTCCCTCGCTGCCCTGCACTCCTGCAACGCCCTCCCTGCCATGGTCCGCCTTGCTCCCACCCTCCACACCTTCAAGTTCCTCCTCAAAACCCACCTCTTCCGCTACGCCCTTCCTAACTCCTGTCAACCATTCCCACCCAGGATTATCCCCCACCTGCTATCTGTAAACTCCAAACTTACTGCAACCAACCCAAGAACGTGGACCTGAGCTTTCGCATCCTCATGAATGTCGCATCCCTTGTCTCTCACTCTGTCCCACCTTCCCTGTCTCCCCTCCCCCTGCCTTTAGATTGTAAGCCCCCGGGCAGGGACCGTGTCAAACTTATTCTTTGTAAAGCACCAGGACAACCCCCAGCTGAGAGCTATTACCCTCAGGATTGACATAAGTGACATACATTTAAGATATTGGCTTTAGTTTGGACATAAAGACCTGGACGTATTTGGTCTTCTGACAGCTTTTCCCCTCCTTAACATTTAACCTTGTTAGTGAACGTTTAGGAAAATATGAGTAAGTTCACATTTAGAGAAGTAGAGGCACACAGCCGATGAAACATCCCTGTTGCACAAATGGGTTGCAAAATTTAGATTTAAAGTAGCTTAAAAACAGGATATTTCATGCGTGGGAGGAACAACTTTAGTTCCCCAATATTTTAACCACAAAAGTTGTCAACACATTTATAATTGTATGCGTGCGTCAATCCTTTTTAACCATGCTATTGGCAGTTATAATATATGAATTACTTAGCCTGAGTGTGATGTCAGATTTCTTATAAAAGTTTGTCACCAAGGAAATGTTTCCTTAGACGCCATGAACCCTCTCGTGTCGCTCTTTGGTCGCCATGGTGATCCTCTGGTCACATGATCTTCTGTCTTCCTTGAGCTTGCTTGCCTGGGTAACTAGGCTAGTTTTAAGTTTATTACTTTAACTTTTGTACTTTTAATACTTAGAACCATCTTAAGTTTTAACTTTAATTATAACTTAAAGTTTTAACTTTAATTATAACTATGTTACCTTTGAAATACTTTCATAAACCACCTAGCAAGGTTTTACTCTGTTTTGGGGTCTTGTCCCATAGAAAATGCTTTTGCTATGTTTTCATACATATTTTCAATTATATTTTCTTATTACTAATTATGTCTCTCTCTTCATTTATTTGGTCATTTCAATCTCTCTGGGTATTTCCATAATTTAGCTGTTTGACCAGGTTTTGAACCTGCGTAATTATCTATAAATTATCAATTAGGAAAAGGATCCAGTAAATTAATGACCAAATCAATATTAAACTAAAACCTGGCAACAGAGCAGAGCTGCATCGGCCGTCTGCTGAGCAGACAGACAGCAACTGCGCCTCGGGCCGGTACTCTAGGTTTGGCCATCCTGCTCCACTCGCGGTGCTCCTGGATGTTCTGGAGCATGCAAGCTGGGCTGGAGCAGAGCAGGAACAGCCTGCTCCACCTGCACATCTGGAGCCTGCATTTAGACAGACAGGCCACCCGGGAGTGTGGGTGCGTCAGAGCAGAGGCAGGGATGCTGTCCATCTAAAAGCACCCATTGTCTCTTTAACAATGCAAGTCCAGAGAGCCGTTCTCCTGATGGAGGGAATCTGATCACAAGCTTCTATGCTGTGCCGACAGCTGTGAGACTCAAAAGGTCCATTGTAAGCCCCATCAAGGCAGGGACCGGTTTCTCGTTAATGATCAGTGTAGCAGGACAAAGTGCCCACCATGCCTCTACTTTTAGGAGGTTCATCCTAGGGTTGAGAGACGGCCTGAGTAGGGCCAGCTGAGCTGGGCGTGGCAGGGGACAGCCCAGAACTCAGCTGATGGAGCCAACAATAGAGCTGAAGCGAGAATGGGTTTTCAGTCTCGTGATAATCTTGCTTTAATGGAGAACCATTCCTGAGATCTCAGCATGTTCTTGGTAACGGTTTGAGATGTCAGTGAGAATCTTGGCAACGTTTATAATATACTACGATTTACCATGTACTGTATACCGATTTACCATGTGCCGCTTACTGTGTGCCACGTTTGTCCTCGTAATGCACATCTGCAAAATGGCCACCGCAGCTGTGTGTGGGAACTGCGATCAAAGGGACGAGAGCTTAATGGCAGCTCCTCATAAGATATTTGGGAAGAGACTGGAGGAGAGTTGGTAACAAAGGACTATGCTGCGACATGGGGCTTAAGGCAGCTCTGGAAAGAGACTGAGACCACGTTTACACGTACGTCACATCAAAAATCCCGCAGGCGGGGTTTAGACATGATGTCACGCACACGATTAGCCGCTCGCGCATGCTTCCGTACCACGGATTAAATACCTCGATATTTGTGCTTGTGGCAGCTTCCACCAGCGTCCGCGTAGCCGCACTCTGCTTTCCCCAAGCCTCGCTCAGACCGCTTTTACACGTGCGCGCGGCGCTGTGCCGTAAGATCGTTCGCCACGTCAAAACTCCTGTGGGTGGGAACTGTAGATATAGAACTGTGTGTATAAGGAACTGTATATGGAGCTAAAGTGATGATGGGACAATGCGTGTGGTACCAATAAAGACAGCTTAGTGAAGATCTCCCAGACAGAGCTTGGCTTTGGGGCCGCATCCTGCCAAAACTCACTCCCAAGGGCCCCGGAACCGGCTACAATCAGTGCCGGGGACATTGCTGCCCGGTATGAATACTTAATAATAATTTCACCCTTCTTGCTTGCAAAATGGGAGCCGTGACTCAGACCGCGTTATAAACAAAGGGTGTTATCAAACGAGACTATACCCTGCTGGAGTCCGTGTTTGCTCCATGCAGCTCCCACGCAGCCTCCAATGACATGTTATCCAATTCTTTTGTAAACCCAGCTACAAGAGAAATGGGTGCGACCCACAGGAGGGTGCTCCTGGCTGACAGCAGGGGCCACAACAGATCATGGTAGGACAGGCGATCAGATATGTGGGTCCCAGGCCGCTGAGGGCTTTAAAGGTCAAAACCAGCAGGTATGGACTTCAGAGCACGGGCGTAATGTGCTCCCAGAGACCAGTCCGCTGGGCTGACATGTTCTGTAGGAAGCGGGATGCCTAAATATTTATCTGTGGAAACCTCGTCTCATGGGCTAAATCTGACATGCGACTGTTTTCTATTTTGCCCAGAGCTGTGCCTAGATCTGGCCCCGCCCTGGAGCCAGTCACTCTGCTCAAACACTGAAGAAGCAAACTCACGGGAAGGGAGCGGAGGTGACGGCATGCACAGACGGATAGGGGATAGAACCATGGCAGAGGCAAGAGGGGCTATCACACCACAGGGCAGGGAGTGAACCCCAGGAAGGGAGGGGAAGACTCGGGTGCCCGCAGGCCTATACACACTATCACACTATGGAAGAAGGTGAAGGGTTAACAGACATACAATAGGCAAGGAAGGTAGGTCATTCGTAATCACTAGGGGTGGGACCCCGGGGTAATTACTGGATACCGGATTTACCGGTTTCCGGTTCTCAAAGAACCGGATTCCCGGATTAAATCCGGTATCCAGTACCGGTTTTATTTCATTGATTTCAATGGGGCACTGTGTCCCCATTGAAATCAATGAAATACAATTAATTCCTCCCCCCTCCCCGGCTGCACGGGTGGAAGGGGGGACACCCACCCTGCCCAGCCTGGATTTTTGTTAAAAAAAAGCGCACCCCCCAGCACCAGCGGCCACGGCGTCCCCGCAGCCGCCGGTAAGTATAGACCTGATCCCTGGGGTGTGTGTGTGTTTAACACCACCACCCCAACCCCCAGGGATCACCCCTACTAAAATNCCGGCTGTGGCTGCCAGCGTCAGAGACGCTCTAGGCCTTCCGGGGAAACCCGGAAGTTCCCCGGAAGGCCTAGAGCGTCTCTGACGCCGGCAGCCACAGCCGGCGCTGAGGCCGCCGGACCGCCTGCCGCCGCACCTGGAGCTCCGCAAAGGTAAAGCACTCAACTTTAGTAGGGGTGATCCCTGGGGGGTTGGGGGGGTGTTAAACACACACACCCCCAGGGATCGGGTCTATACTTACCGGCGGCTGCGGGGACGCCGCTGGTGCTGGGGGGTGGGCTCTTTTTTTTAACAAAAATCCAGGCTGGGCAGGTGGGTGGGGGGTGTCCCCCCTTCCACCCGCGCAGCCTGGACTCGGGGAGGTTTTTTTTTTTTACTTTTTTGCTGGGACTTTACATTGCAGCCATTCATTTAAATGGCTGCAATGTAAAAAAATCCGGTATCCGGTAACCGGACCGGATTTACCGGGTCGAATCCGATAATGCCGATACGCCCAGTACCGGCATTATCGGATTCCAGATTTGCCGGTATTCCCACCCCTAGTAATCACACACAAAACTAACAGGAGGGGGAAAGGGAAGGGTCAGGAGAAGGGTTAGGACAGGGGCAGTGCGACAGTCAATAAGTACAACCAACATCACTTAGCTTCCAAGCAAGGGGCCAGTCTCTCCAGGCGTTTGAGCTCTGTTCACCGGCGCTGCTTGTCCTGCAGCACCAGCAGATAAAGTGCAGATCCCGCCCCCTGCCAAAGGCAGGCAGGGCCCTTCGGCGTGATGGGAGGGCCCTGGTTGATTAGTGCCCCTGAAGCACCTATCGGGTGTTGCTGGGGCAACTGGAAGTGGCTCTAGGGCCTGTGCCGCGTTGTGGTGGGACTTCCGGTCCGCGGGTACCGCCGCTGCGGGGGGGGGGGGGGCAGCGGCCACGGCCGCAGCTGACAGTAATGTAGAATCCCATTTATTATATGTACGGGATCTTTTTTTTAGTTTTCAAACACAGGAATGTAATTGAAAAAAGGGCAGTGAGAAACGATTGTCACATCAGACTACGACCAGAAACCGGAATTCTGTCCTGTTCCCATTTTCGATGGATCTGGGCATTTTGATCGGTCCAGGATCAAATTCCAATCAGACTGATGAACAGCCGCTGCCATTTTGCACACGTGCAAATAGGTTGATCAGAATTCCAATCAAAAAGTGACTGCAATCGTAATTTTGACTAAAATTCTGACAGCCATTCCATTTTCACGAAACTGTTCCATGAAAATGAAATGGCTGTCTTGAATCAGCCCTACCAATGCCTCCTCCCCACCATCCCCTTGTCACAAAGTAAGTAATAGTTTATTGTACTGGCAATGTGCCAGGACAAACATAAATACACATTGCACACGGCACAACAGAAAACAAATATGTAACCAGAAAAAGCACCATAATCAAACAGATACGGTATCCATTTCAAATCCCAGGACAATCATCTTTTCCCACTTCAGTCTGGGATCTCAGATTAATTGCCGCTCCCGCAAAAGATGCTGCAGCCTTGGTTACATAGTCCGTTTTGCCAGATAACAAAAATTGTAGCAGCTGAAGTCTGGGACGGCTAAGATCCAAATTAATCACCCGAAAGAGTCTTTCCTGTGGCTGAGAATACAGGGGACAGAAGAATGGGTAATGAATCAGATCTTCTATCTGTCCTTCGCCACAGATACATTTATAGTCACAATATGTGGTACCTCTGTATCTACCGTCTATGACCTCAGTAGACACAGACTTCAGTCTTAAAGCAGTAAAAGACTTTCTACAGGCTATGTTAGATAACACAGAGAAATAATTTGGCCCCCTAAAGCTGGTAACCAATATTTGAACCAGGGAGAATTTCTGGATGTAGACGCTTGAGATCATAGAGATTGACGCTCTATATCACCAATTCTTTGCCTTATTGATCTAAATGCCTCCCTGAATGGAAGGGAGGTTAAAGAACTAGGAGAGAAACCCAAATGTCTCATCTTATCATCTGTCTTATGCCACCAGGGATCCTTATCCCACCAGGCATCGCACATTTTCTTAGTAAGACATACTTTCAGTAAAGATTGTACAGGAAAATGGGGTAAAAAATTTAACCAAAATTGGACCCTCTCCAATCTGGATTCCGCCCCCTTTATTCCACTGAAACTGCCCTTGCCAAGATCACCAATGATCTACTTGTCGCTAAATCTAAGCGCCTTTACTCCATTCTTGTCCTCCTTGACCTCTCTGCTGCCTTTGACACTGTCGACCACTCACTCCTACTGGACTCTCTTCGCTCCCTAGGCTTCTGTGGCTCTGTCCTTGACTGTTTCTCCTCCTACCTCTCTTACCACTCCTTTAATGTGTCTCTTCCCAATTCCAAATCCTCCTCCCTCCCCATCTCAGTTGGGGTCCACCAAGGCTCTGTCCTGGGCCCTCTCCTCGTCTCTATCTACACCCTGTCCCTTGGCAAACTCATTGCCTCCCACGGCTTCCAATATCACCTTTATGCTGATGACACTCAACTCTATCTCTCCACCCCCTCTCTCTCCCCTTCTGTTGAAGCTTGCCTCATCAACTGTCTCTCTGATATCTCTACCTGGATGTCCCAACGTCAGCTCAAGCTCAACATGGCTAAGACTGAACTCCTTATCTTTCCTCCCTACCCTTCCTCGTCCATCCTTATTGATGGGGTCACCATCCGCCCCGTTCCCCAAGCCCGTAGCTTGGGTTTCGTCTTCGACACTCACCTTTCCTTTAAATCCTACATCGACTCTGTTGCCAAGTCCTGTTGCTTCACCCCCCACAACATTGCTCGGATTCACCCCTTTCTCTCTGTCTGTTCAGCCAAAACCCTTGTTCACGCCATGCTCATCTCTTACTGTGACTACTGCAACCTCCTCCTTACTGGCCTCCCCCGCTCTCACCTGTCTCCCCTTATCTCCATCCAGAACTATGCTGCTAGGGTCATCCACTCAGCCGATCGCTTCGACCACGTGCAGCCTCTCCTCTCCTCACTTCACTGGCTCCCCTTCCCCAATGCATCCGTCACAAACTTCTGGTATTCACTTACAAATCCCTTCACAACCTGGCTCCCCCTTACCTCTCAGCCCTAGTCTCCTTACACACTCTTGCATGCACTCTCTGTTCCTCCTCTGCCCCTTCCCTCACTCTCCTGCGTCTTCCCTGCTCCCCTAACTGCCCTCGTCCCTTCTCCCTCGCTGCCCCCCATGCCTGGAACACCCTCCCTGCCCACATCCACCTTGCCCCCTCCCTCCACACCTTCAAATCCCTCCTCGAAACCCACTTCTACCTCGCTGCCTTTCTCGATGCCTGCTAGAACTTTCCTTTCAATATTTGCTGTCTGCCCTCCCCGCAGATTCCTGCCTAACCGCAATCAAGCCAAGCACGTGCACCTGAGACTTCGTATTCGCGTGAATGTAATTTATCCCTTGTCTTTCCCTATGTCCCCTCTCCTTGTCTTCCCCCTCCGTGTTTATTAGATTGCAAGCCATAGGCAGGGACCGTGTGTACCTTATTGTTCTGTAAAGCGCCAGGTACACAGCTGGCGCTATGCAAATGCTAATGCTAATAATAATAATAAATAATACGTAACAAACCCAGAATTCTGGAAGCCATTGATTTTATCCCTATCTCCAGCCTCAAATAGCAGGAGAGGTTGCTGACAGAACCCCCAGTAGAGTACGTATACATTTATTCTGCAATGGTTCAAGAAGGTCAGCAGCTGAAGTGACATATTCCCAAACTTGGGCCCCACAACAGGTGTGTGACACTATTTTTGCTTCAAAATCTTTTATGGCTGGTTTAACCAGGCATCCTCCTTTAGAGCTGTAGAATTTATACAGGGAGGTGACAGAAAGTGCAGCAGCCTGCTGAACAGATCTAAAATGGGGGGACCATGAACCATTAAAGGCAAAGACCACTCCCATGTATTTAAAGAGGCAAACTTGTTCTAATTTATATCCGTTTAAATACTAACGTTCCTGTTTAAATCTGGTTGAGAAGACCATAACCTTAGTTTCCTGATAGCTAATTTTCAGGTCCTCCTTCAGAGACTCAGCTGCAAAGTCATCCAGCAGACGAATAAGTCCTAATCTGCTGGTAGATAACAGGTCTATATACATAAGAACTGCTAGACTATAACCTCCCACCTTAGGAGCTAAATAATTATCATTAATATGATGTTTAATAATTAAGTCATTCACATACAGATTAAACAACACTGGGGCCAGCAGACACCCCTGTCTGACCCCATGCTTAGTAGGAACAGATTCTCTAAGGGTGCCCCTGGAATTAATACAAACTGTAAGCAAGGTGTTCGCATACAGTGAAATTTGTTGAGAGTCTCGCAGGGTGTCCCCGCTGCCATAGTACGTCCTGAGATGGGGACGCTGGCTATTTCTAGCTTACACAAGCTTAAAGCCAATTATTCCATCAGGATGCCAATTCCTTGGCGGCCGTTTGCCTGAAGGAAGAACTGGAGCACGATGGAGTGGGGAACTACCCTTGGTTATCTTGGATATCCTTATGCTTGAGGGATTTAGGGTTTTCCTTTTCTTTCTTCCAGGGCATAACTCCCCTATTACAGAAATCTCTGATCCGACAGAGGATACTTGATATAGCAGGGCAAGATGATCTGGCTAGGCTCTCAATTTGGAAGGTTGCTCCCCATTATTGTTATATAAAACCACACACAAACTTGAGGTCTCACTGGATATATTGCATAGTCCAGTTCTGCGCAGGGCCTTTACTTGCCTCCGTTTCCATCTATTCCCCTCTGCCGTAACAGAGGGTAGGTTCGCAAACATTTCCCGCGACCTTCAATTTTGTCCCTGCAACGGCTTAGAGGTGGAAGACCTGGCCCATTTTCTTTTCAGCTTTCCGTTGTATGAGAATATTAGGGCCGCCTGGCTGGACCCAATTTGGAGGTCCCACTTATTTAGCCCAGACTCCGCCAAAATTTTAGTTTTACTTACCTCTCCTGATGAGGAATTTATACATGTGGTAGCGCTGTATGCGTTACTTGCCATGAGAATACGGGCGAATTGTGTTGGGTAAAGCCGTTTCACAGTTAGCTCGACGTTTCTCTTTTCTATTTCTGTTCAGTAGTCCGATTACTGGTCCTTTTTTTTTTTTTTTTTTGGTTCTTGCTTTTATATTACGTTTATGTGATTTATTTTTGTATTATTGTATTGTTTAATTTCGTATATTTTAGTATTTTTGTACTTTTGTACTTTTAGTGATGCCGTTTGTGGGGTTTTTTGTTTTTGTACTTTTGTATTTTTGCATTTTTCTTTGAGGGCTATGGCGAAAGCTTAATGCCGTAATAAAAGATTGAAAAGATTGATAGTAGGAACAGATTCTGTAAGGATGCCCCTGGAATTAATACAAACTTTAAGCAAGGTGTTCGTATACAGTGACTTTATGAGCATGAATAGTCATTGATCCATTGACAGACCTAACAATTTTGATTAAAGTCTATCCCGATTGATAAGATCAAAAGCCGCTGTAAAATCAATAAAAGCAGCAAACAGGTTGCCTTTTAAAATATTTATATTTCTCAACTAAATGCAAAAAGACAAAACAATTTCCCATGGTGCTTTTAGGGGCACAGAAACCGGCTTGTTCCCCTGCCAAGATCTCTTGCTCGTACACCCAGGCTAGCAATTGGTCCAAAAGCAATTTAGAATAGATCTTAGAAATAATACTAAGGAAACTGATTGGTTTGTAGTTTTTAGGATCAGAACGGTCGCCCTTTGTATAAATTGGTACTACCACTCCCATTCTCCAATACGATGGAACTGTCCCTGAATTATTTATTGGTTAAGTTGGTTTAAAGCAGATGACCACTAATCAGGAAAAAGCTTAAACACTTCACCTGGGATAAAATCTATCCAAAGGAGCCTTCCCATTTTTCAGACAGCTAATAGCTTCGAGTACCTCCAGCTTAGAGACTGGTTCCCAAGGGGGAAAATCTTCCCTCCCTTTGATTAAATAGGATCTCTCAATCGGGCGGGAGGCATTAAAGAGCTCTCGGAAATAAGGGACCTAGGCAGATTGGTTTATTTTTAGGTTCATAATAATGTTGTCCTTCCCTCCAAGAGCTATTGACAAGACTCCAAAAAGCATGTGAATCATTTTCCAACAACATATCTTGAACAAATTGCCAGCATTATGCTACCCCCCTTCCCACCCCCACACTCCTTCTTGCAGTCCCTTGGGCTCTAGAGTCAATGCTCTAATGTCTAATCAGACCGGGGGTGCGGGCTGTGGGGGGGAGTACAATCCGCTCAGGTCGTATTTCCATCAAACACTGCTTTCCCAGGGGTCGTTTATCCCAGTCTGTGGCTGGGCTTGTTTGCTCTGGTGTTGTTGGGCACACCCTGAGTCATTGTTTTCCCCTGCACAGCCATCCACACACCGCTGTACAGCCCAGGCCAGAGGGCTACAAACTTGTTTTCAGGAAAACAAAAGAAACGAAACAAAAAGTAATGATTCCTCGTCTGCAGAGGAGGCCCCTGCGTAAGGCAGATGAGCCGCACTGAGGTGCTGCTGAGTCATATGTGTCTCTTCCCTGACTAGGTCCTGTACTGTCCCTCTGAGCCGACTCTTGCAGGAATCGCTTCTTGACAGACGAGCCTTCATTATCTTCAAATCTGCTCCTCCCAGGCTTTAGATAAAAAGTCAACCCGGAGTCACTGACAGCTAGAATTCTTCCTGTCGCCAGGACTGGTCTCTCGCAAATGGCAAACAGCGGACATCACTTCTCAGGTAAGATTAGATTCAGTGCAACTTCTGTTCCTTGTTTTTGGGAATCTTGCTAAATGCAGAGAGCTCGAGCCCAAGCTGGCGTAAATCGATATAGCTTCTGTGATGTCAGGGAAGTGCTGCAGATTGGCATCAGTATTTGGCCAAGAATTTCATTGTCAAACACCTGCTCTCTCTCTCTTCACAAAACTTTCTGATATAGGATCATAGAGTTGGAGGGAACTCCAAGGGTTATTTTGTCTAGTCACCTGCAGGGCTGGTGCTACCATAGAGACAGCACAAGCAGCCTGCCTAGGGCGGTAAGTTGTAGGGCGTGACAAAAACTGCAGCCATCACTGCCATTGCTGAGCTCTGAGCTTGGATTGGAGACGGCAGAGTCGGCAGTCAGAGCCGCCAATGGAAGCAAAAATCCTTGCACCGTTCCTGGCCCCCTGCCAGTAAGCAGGATCCACACCGTCTACACATAATCCTTGAGAGATGTCTGTTGAAGGCTCCCATGGTTGGTCTCCACCTAGAAGTGTAGACTGGAGGCCAGAGGAAACTCAGTTCCGCTATCATAGAGTTTAAAAGGTGCATTAGTGCACTATTTCTGTGCCAATCGAATTAACCTGAGAGGCACAGACAGACAGTGTTGATGGGTGCCAACGCGAGAGCTGGTAAGACAAACAGGCAGAAAAGTAACGGTAATGATTCCAAAACAATTTTTTTCCCCATAAAAATGCTTTCTTAACAGCATTTTGTTAAATTTGGGGGGAAGTTTCAAGAGGAAAAAAAAAGTCTGGACTTTTCTGCTTAACTTCTAGTTTTCAGGAACCAGGCGGACTGAAAAGCACCAATGACTGGGTTTAAGGGAAGCCTAGCAGGACCATAAATGGGATCTGTCTCTAGCTACCGGTGGTGCAGTGCCAGCTGCATTGCTTGTGCTATATAAATAATAATAATAAATAAAAAATAACTAGAGACAGGTCCCTACCCCAGAGGGTTTACTATGTAAGAAGGATAAAGGAGGGGAGATAAGGGAGCAGGGAACATATGGCATTTTCAGATGGACACTTATCCCGGGATAAGAGCATTATCACCAGGATAGTTTGTCTGTCTAAAACTGTCAACAGTGATTATTATCCCGGGATAACAAAAATCTCAGGGTGTTATAAAACCCCAATGTGAGCAGGGGTTGCCTATACACCGATGTTGGTATTGACTGTCTTGGGGTACAGGGCCCGACCACCAGAAGAACGCTGAGGATTATTCCCTTGCCTGTACTGTTTGGGGGGGAGGCTGAATTGCTGGAACATCCGGGCTACATCCCCGCCCCCCACCCTCTCCAGGACTATAAGGACCTCCACTGCCTGGAGACGGCTGCCAAAGTCCTGCCCCAGATGAGACAGTCATTTGTGGACCATTCCTGGGCCTGTTTGAGGGTGGGGGAGTAGAGGGTTTGTTGGTTGTTTTACCTGTTGTAAAGGCTGTTTAAAATTATTTTTAGGTGGGTAGTATGGGGAAGTATGGGCAGGAACAGGATTAGGAGGGGGAAGGGTTTTGCTATAACGCCCCCATGAGAGGGAGGGTTGTGGACAGGGGAAGTCGGGTGGGAGGGAATTTCCGGGAACAGCTGTGAGGGGTGGGTATGGGGTTGTCAGTAGTGGAAATCGAGGGTGGGAGGGAGTTCCCTGGTCTCCCTGTGAGGGGAATGGTATGGGCAGGAGGAAAGAATGGGAGAGAGTGGCAAGGCCCCCCTGTGAGAGGGTGAGACAAGCATGGGGGAAGAGAGTGGGCAGGAGTCCCATGGCCTCCCTGCAAGGGGGGGACAGGCATGGAGCGTGGGGGGAAGAAGAGGGGGGAATGCCCTGGCCTCCCTGTGAGAGGGGTATGGGCAGGGGGAAAGGGTGGGGGACTTTTTGTGGGTTGGGTAGGGAGAGGGGGGTGAATTCTCTGCCTGTCTCCTTGATGAATCCTCCTCTGGGAGTACTGGGCTTGGGAGAGCCTCTCCGGGTAACCATTCCCCAGGGGGACCATTATTAATTATTATTATAGCGCTTACAATCAAAAGACAGGGGGAGGGGAGACAGGGAAGGGGGAACAGAAGGAGAGACAAGGAATGTAACATGAGAATGCGAGAGCTCAGGTCCACGTTCTTGGCTTGGTTACGGAGAATTGGGAGTTTGCAGATAATAGTTGGGGGATAATCCTGGGTGGGGATGATGAGCAGGAGTTAGGAAGGACAGAGCGGAGCGGAAGAGGTGGGCTTTGAGGAATGACTTGAAGGTGTCGAGGGTGGGAGCCAGGGAGACGAGGGCAGCGAGGGAGAAGGGACGAAGGCGGTTGGGGGAGCAGGGGAGGCGTGGGAGGGTGAGGGAGGGGATGGAGGAGGAGTGGAGTGCTCGGGCAGGGATTCGGAGGGAGATCAGGGCAGAGAGATAGGGAGGAGTGAGGTTGTGAAGGGCTTTGTAGGTGAAGACAAGGAGCTTGTGCAGAATACGCTCAGGAAGAGGGAGCCAGTGTAGGGAGGAGAGGAGAGGCTGCACATGGTCAAAGCAACAGGCTAGGTGGATGATCCTGGCAGCAGAGTTTTGAACAGAGACAAGGGAAGAAAGGTGGGAGCGGGGAAGGCCAGCGAGGAGAAGATTACAATAGTCAAGGCGCCGCGTGAGATGACTAGGGCGTGGATGAGAGTTTTGGCAGAGGAGACAGACAGAAAAGGGCGGATCTTGGCAATGTTGTGGAGGGAGAAGCGGTAGGATTTGGCAACGGAGTCAATGTAGGGTTTGAAGGTAAGGTGCGAGTCAAAGATAAAGCCCAAGCTGTGTGCTTTGGGGACAGGGAGGATGGAGACCCCTTCAATGGTAATTGATAGGGAAGAGGGAGAGGAAGGGTTGGGAGGGAAGATCAGGAGTTCAGTTTTTGCCATGTACAATTTGAGTTGGCGTTGAGACATCCAGGTGGAGATATCAGAGAGACAGTTGGTGAGATGAGCTTGAACAGAGGGGGAGAGGGACTGAGTGGAGAGATAGTTGAGTGTTGGCAGCATATAGGTGGTATTGGAAACCATGGGAGGCAATGAGTTTGCCCATGGATTGGGTGTAGATAGAGAAGAGGAGAGGGCCAAGGACGGAGCCTGGGGGAACCCCAATCGAGAGGGGCAGGGAAGAGGAGGGGGAGGAGTTAGGAAGAGATACATTGAAGGAGCAGTCAGAAAGGTAGGAGGAGAACCAGTCAAGGACAGAGTCCTGGAATCCAAGGGAGTGGAGCGATTGAAGCAGGAGCGAGTATGTATATACTTTATTAAGGGAACTAGCTTTCGCCATGTCCCAGGACAAAGAAAAATAAGTAAAATTACAAATACAAAGACCCCTCAACATAGGGGAAATTTGTGTGTACAAAACAATTGTATGACCTGATGGAATAAAATATTGGCCACAACTACTCAATCTGGAAAGCAAAAAGGTAAAACGGAATACCAGAACCGTATAGTCAGGCCAGAGAGGGGAAAGAAAAGAAAAAAATCCTCAAGAAATACGCTTACAGAGCTCACGGGCCATCAGGGCTAAGCTGACTATAAAGTCAGGGTTTTTAGTCGTTGCAAAATATACCAGCAATTGAATAGGAGAGGAGTGCGCACTCGAAGCAAGCCCCGAGATAAGAAACAGCTCCCTCACATACTGCGTGAGGGGGCAGACCAATAAAGTATGAAGCAGGTCCTTGATGCATCCTAAAATGCCGGAGCATAATCTTCTATCATAGGGAATTCCAGAGCGCCTTCCTAGCAACACTTTGGTGGGTAATAAATTGAATCTCAAGAGAGTCAGAACCCTACGTAGGCCAGGATCTTCTAATATGTCTAAATACAAGCCAGGCCCAGTGAAGCACTTAAACTCCCTGTAAAGTGGAGCACTCTTGAGTTCTCGCATTTTCCCTATGTCCAACTAGACTGCTTGATCTATAAGCTGTTTGTGAACAAGTCTCTTTCTGCTCCATTGGGGGATGATATTTAGCATCTCCACGGAAAGGCCCAACTTGTGTAGTAGACTCCCCACCCTGTTGCACCAGGAATACGGAGCGGGCCAAGGCCTGGCCTCAGCGTAGCAACACCGGGGAAGTCTATCCTCTGGCATACTTTCCAGCTTATTCCAATAATTCACTACGACCATGAGGATTTTTACTTGTATAGGCAGAGTACCAGTTTCAAGCCGCAGTAAACAAGCAGAGACACCCTTAGGTACTGCAAGGAGGGTTCTCAGGAACAGTTTTTGAGGAATCTCAAGGGTCTCAACTGAGGCCAAGCCCCAGATTTCAGCACCGTACAAAGCACATGGTGTAGACTTCACATTGAAAAGCTTTAATGCCGGTGCAACCAGTCTGCCCCCCGTAGAGCCTCCACAATCGCAGCAGGCCCAGAACTGCCTGATGAAATTTAAGCTTAGTCATCTGGACATGCCTCCGCCAACTAACATTATCGGCCTATCGTAATCCCAAATAGGAATAGACAGAGATCTACTAAAGAGCAGTCGCATCGAGAACCCACTTGTACTGCGTATACCTCCTAGAGCACCTCCCCCACTGTCATAACTTTGGTCTTTTGATAATTAATGGAGAGATGCATGCTTGCACAAAATTGTCCAACTACGGCCAACATTCTCCTCAATCCCAGTCCAGAGGGTGAAAAAATTGCCATATCATCGGCATATAACAGAATTGCAAGAGGCTGCCCCAAAACCTTTGTGGGAAGGCAATGATCCTGGGTAACTGCAGCCACTATCCCGTTAGCATAACAATTAAATAAAAAAGGGACTAGGACGCAGCCTTGCTTTACCCCATTAAACACAGGGACCTGGTCTGTGAGTCGGCCATCATTGCCCACTCAAACCCTCAAAGCAGAATTAGTGTACAATAAATGCGCCAGGCATACTAATCTCTGATCCATATTAGTTCTAAATAGTTTATCCCAAAGGATATTACGATCAAGGAGATCAAAGGCCGAATGCAGGTCCAGGAAGGCTATAAATAGACTGCCTTTCCTGATATTCATGTATTTCTCCATTAGATGGTTAATTTATTTTTATTTCATTTATTTATTTCATGGATTTTTATCCCACCCCATCCTGCAATGCAGCTCGGGGCGGCTAACAACAATAAAACCATTAAAACAATTTAAAATACAAATATAAAATATACCAATAAAACAGGGCAGAGTCGAATAATAAATAAATACAACTGTGGGGGATTAAAAATCACCCCCCCCACCCTCCCTCCCAAAGGCCTGGGCAAACAGCCAGGTCTTACAGTTCCGCCGAAATGTCAAAAGGCTTGGGGCCAGGCGAGCTTCCTCCGGAAGGGAGTTCCACAGCCGCGGCCCTACCACCGAGAATGCCCGCTCCATCGTGGCCCCCCGCTTAACACGGGGGACCTCCAGGAGGGCACCCCCGGCAGACCGCAGGAGCCGTTCCGGGGCGCGAAGGGCGAGGCGGTCCCTAAGGTAAGAGGGGCCAAGGCCGTATAGGGCTTTATAGATCATTACTAGGACCTTGAACTTGGCCCGGCACACTATCGGCAGCCAGTGCAGCGCTCGGAGCACCGGTGTAATGTGCTCCCGGCGACCCGTCCCCGTAAGAAGACGGGCCGCCGCATTCTGCACCAGCTGCAGCCTCCGGGCCAAGAACAAGGGAAGCCCCACGTAGAGCGCGTTACAGTAGTCGAGCCGCGAGGTGACGAAGGCATGGATGAGGGAGGCCAGGTCCGGGCCAGAGACATACGGACGCAGCCTACGTACCAGATAAAGCTGGCGGAAGGCAGCCTTAGCGACTGCCTCCACCTGCCGCTCCAGCCGCAGGTCTGCGTCCAATATGACCCCCAGACTCCGGACCTGCTGAGCTACAGGGGGGCAAACCCCCCCAATCAGGGGGGCCACCACCCCCTTCGCCCTCCCCACCACCATCACCTCCGTCTTATCTGGGTTGAGCTTCAGTCTGCTCCGCCGCATCCAATCCGCCACGGCCTCCAAACATTGGGATAGCACCGAGACAGCAGGGTCTGGGTCGGTAGAAAACGAGAGGTACAGCTGAGTATCATCAGCATACTGGTGACATCGCACCCCGAACCCTCTCACGACCTCCCCCAAGGGCTGCATATAGATGTTAAATAATAATGGAGACAAGATCGATCCCTGCGGAACGCCACACGGTAAGGCGCGGGGGCTCGATGTTTCCTCCCCCAACACCACCCGCTGGCTCCTCCCCGAGAGGAATGAACGGAACCATTCAAGAACAGTCCCGTCCAGACCCCCCCGGTCACGCAGTCGTCTCAACAGCAGCCCATGGTCCACGGTGTCAAAAGCGGCCGAGAGATCGAGCAGGATGAGAAATGTCAAACATCCCACATCCATCTCCCGGCGGAGGTCGTCCACCAAGGCCACCAACGCCGTCTCGGTGCCATAGCCGGGGCGGAACCCGGATTGAAAAGGGTCAAGGAGCCCGATATTATCTAGATGACCCTGGAGTTAAGTGTGAAACAGTGATCTATCATAGAGTGTCCCACCCGGGAACCCGCCTGTTCTTCAGGAAAATAATTAGCCAGCCTAGCCCAGTCTTCCACCTTGCCAAGTAAATATCTGGCATAAAGCTTGGCGATAATGTTAATCAAGCTGATTGGCCGGAAATTCTGGGGGAGTTTACTATCCCCTTTTTTATAAATAGGTATCACAATACTAATGTTCCTTCGCGCCGGGATAATTCCAGAATTAGTAATCATGTTAAACAGGTGAGCAAGAATCGGCAACCACCAATCGAGGTTATGCAAAAACATCTCTGCAGGCATACCATCAATCCCAGGTGCTTTCCGCTTACGCACGGTAACAACCTAAGTTCCTCACAGTCCACAGGGGGCCACTGAGCAGCCTCTCTCAAAGGGTATTTTCAGACGTTATGATCCCATGCTCAACCACGGCGAATACCCACATGGTGAACAAGGAACTGTAACATCTGTTGGTCCGACAAGAGATTCCCACCAGATGTTCACCCCCGTGAATCACGGGCGGGAATCTCTTTGACTATGCAAACGACTGTCCTGCCCGGACCATCGCCATTTGTGTGGTCAATGAGATTCCCGCCCGTGATTCGTGGGATCGTCACATCTGTCCCCTGATCACGGCCCGGAATCAGCGGCCCGGAACCGTTGATTCCCGGCTGTGGTCACTGCCCCGGGGGGCGGGCAGGTATTGCGACCTAGGGAGTGTGGTGGGTTGGGGCTGTGCGGCCGCACGTTGAGCCCCGTCACGTCTGAAAATACCCAAAGTCTCCTGAGGAATTACATACATGTCAGGAATACGTGAAAAGAATCTCCCAAAGTGGGATAGCCATACATTGGCGGCTAAACTAGCCTGTGGAGTGGACGTTCTGAACCCCCAGTTAACCATTGCCCAAACGGATACGTGGTCATGTTGGTTTAAAGCAGTAGCCAGCTCAATCCATGCTTTATGCTGAAAAGTCTTTTTCTTTTCCTTAATTAATTTCTTATATCTGCGTTTCGCTAATATTAATTGGGCAATGTAGGACCGGTTAGAGCTTAGCTTGACCATCCTGTGCCAGGTGTTAAGGCAGCCCTTAAACTCAACACACTCAGAATCATACCAGTTAGGGGGGGATCTCACAGGCCGAGACTGATGACTGTAAAAATTTTTAGGTATAAGGGCATTCTTAAAATGCTCTGTCAGGGTTGCAAAAAGTGATACAGTCGTAAAGGGGTCAGTCAGTTGAGAATCCAGAATGTGTTGCCTGATTCCTAGCAGGTCCTAGCAGGAGCGAGTGCTCAACAGCGTCGAAGGCAGTAGAGAGATCAAAGAGGACAAGAATAGAGTAAAGGCAGTTGGATTTAGCCACAAGAAAATCATTGCTCATCTTATCAAGAGCGGTTTCAGTGGAGTGAAGGGGGCGGAAGCCAAATTGGAGGGGGTCAAGAGAGGAGTTGGCAGAGAGGAGGCCGAGGCAATGGGAGTAGACAACCTGTTCAAGGAGTTTGGAAGCAAAAGGGAAGAGCGAGACAGGACAGTAATTAAAGGGTTCAGAGGGTTTCCCCGGAAGGCCTAGTAGTGTGCTGAAGCTGGCAGCCACAGCCAGCGCTGAAGCCCCCGGACCGCCGCCGCCCGGAGCTCAAGGTAGGCAACAATGGCATTAATCCCTGGGGTGGGGGTGGGTGTTAAACCACCACCCCACCTCAGGGATCAGTAAAGTACCGGTACACTTACCTGCTGGCTGCTGCAGTGCCGGTGCGGGCTCTGGGTCGCCAGCGGCAGCCTGGAGCCCACACTAGGGGACTTAGGGGAAATTGCTTTTGGTGTTTAAATCCAGGGTGGGTGGGGGGTGTCCCCCCTTCCACCCGCACAGCCTGGACTCCGGGAAGGGGGAGGTTTTTGTTTTTTTCCATTGATTTCAATTGGGACAGTTCCCCATTGAAATTAATGGAAAAGATCCGGTACCAGTAAACCGGTATTAATCTGGTAAGCCGGTTTTTGTAAATCCGGGAACCGGTAAAACCGGTACCCGGTATTTGGCCTGATGTCCCACCCCTAGTTCTAACTACTGACCTTAGTGGTTATTCTGTTGACCTGGTCGCCTTGTGGAATGACATCTTGACCATGACCATCAGTACAGTTACACCCAGGCGTCTGCTCCCACCGTTACAACAGCACCAGTCCCCGGGGAATACAGAGGACCTGAGGTTGTTGAAGCAGGAGGATAGACAGTGGAGTACAGGTGGTGCTTGACTCACGCTGAAGCCGACTGATTGTGGCATAGGTAGTTTTTGAAGGATTTTTGCCGTGGTCGTGAGGGTGGCAAAGAGAGCTTTCTTCTCCACTATCATGACATAGCATCTTCAAAGTCTCGTCCTGCGGAGCTGTTCTGGGTGGTGACAGGCCCGGTTAATCCAGTCTGCCTCTGCCCAGAAATGGAGTCCAGTGCTTGGAGCATTGAGGCCAACCAGTTGTAAACTAGATCCTTGCACAACCTGGTTGGTGAACACCAGCCAGGAGACATTGGGACCATTATTGGCTGGGGTTGTCAATGCCTTCCTCTGGGGGTGTTGGAAACCCTTAAAATTGTCATTTTCCAGCCCCAGTTTAACAAAATATCCTGAATGTTGACTCCCTGGCCAGCTATCGGTCTGTCTCTAACATTCTCTTTTTAGGGAAGTTTATTGAGCAGGTGGTTGTCCAACAGTCAGCTCCAGGCTCATCTCAATGCTACTGGATTCCTGGACCCAGTTCAGCGAGGCTTTCATCATGGGTATGGCACGGAGACTGCGCTTGTACCTTGCTCAATTATCCGTAACTGTAGTTTGACAAAGGGAATTTTACCCTGTTGATCTTGTTAGATCAACCCTCTCAAATAGTACTAGAACTAGAGGACCCACTCAAATAGTACTAGAACAAGATTTACTCAATGAAACTAACGGGCAGCAGATTTAAAACAAATAAAATAAAGTATTTTTTCACTCCATGCACAATTAAGTTGTAAAAATTGTTGCTAGAAGATGTAGTCAAGGCCAGTAGCACAGCTGGGTTTAAGAAAGGACTGGATATGTTTCTGGAGGATAGGTCCATTAGCAAGATTGGCCACCGTTGGAGGACCGGATGCTGGGCTCATTGCAACATTGGTCTGACTCAGTATGGCGCTGCTTATGTCTTATGTTATCTTTCAGTGGTCTTTGATACAGTTGGTCATTGGGTGTTCTTGACACAACTGTGGGACCTGGTGGGGGTCTGCGTGACTGCTCTTTAGTGGTTCTGCTCCTTCCTGTCGGGAAAGGCCCAGAGGGTGGTGATGGGTGATTGAGGCCCCTGTGAATGTCCTCCTGTGGATATCATCTGTTAGCCTTGTCAATACGATAGGGACTTGCAGGTGGGCGTTCTCAATCGCTGCCCTAATGTTATGGAACTCCCTTCCCCCGAAGGTTCATTTGAGCCCGAGTGTTTTCCAGTGGCGGTATATGACTTTTATGTCTGGAAAAGCATTTGGCAGGCAGGGATAAGGGGATAGGTTTGTGAGGGGGGTTGGGTGTGGGGAATTGGGAAGTGGAGTTTTACTATTTCTATTGTTTATGCGCTGCCCTGAGACTTTGGGTAGGGCAGCATATACATTTAAATAAATACATAAATAAACAATCTGGGACATTGCAGTGCACCCTCTGAGACGAGTGCAGCACTATATGATGTGGGCATGTTTGACTGTTTGCTACAGCGATCGCACACCACATGGAAGTGGGGTTGACATCTCAGTGGAATGTAACTACCCCCTGGCGGGGAACTTCCGGGTTTCACCGGAAGGCCTAGAGCGTCCTGACACCGGCAGCCACAGCCAGCACTGAGGCCGCTGGACCGCCCGCCGCCGCCGGAGCTCCCAAAGGTAAGCGGCAAGCGCACTGTAGGGGTGATCCCGGGGGGTGTGTGTTAAACACCCCCCCCCAGGGATCGGGTCATACTTACCGGCGGCTGCGGGGACGCCGCGGCCGCTGGTGCTGGGGGGTGGGCTCGCCTCGCCTCTGGGTCTTACTCTTTTCTTTTTTTAAACAAAAATCCAGGC
>QEPC01005576.1:294649-317092 GCA_003113815.1 Sphenodon punctatus | reverse complement strand
GGGGTCAATTTGAACCACGCTTCCCGGGCTAGCCGGGGGAAGGTCCCGGGAAGCGTGGTCAAATGGACCGCGGGCCGTGGCGAACAAAAAGTAACGTCTGGCCGCGTGCCACGGGCCGGGATCCCCGGCGGGATCCCGGGCCGTGGCACGATCGGCCAGACGCGGCGGCCGCATTGGCCCCGCCGCCCGCCCGTCTCCTCGGAGGGCGGGCGGCGGGGTGCGTGGAGGGGGCGGGGCCGTGCGGCCGCACGTTGCGCCGCGCGGCCCCGGCCCCTCCCACTTTCCCCGCCGGGATCCCCCCGGCACGTCTGTTGGGCCATGCAGGGGTGACCCCGGCGGGGAACGAAGACGTTCGTTACGGTACGGGGCCAAAGGGCCCCGTAACGTCTGAAAGTACCCATAGTTCTTAAAACCTAGGGATGTTGCATTAGCCACAGTTTTTAATATTCCAGTCATTTGTTTTATTTCTCGCATAGAGAAGGCAACTCAGGTATGGTGATACCCCAATATTTTTGGCCTCAGTGATCTTCCTTTGATTATTCAGTTTACCTTGAGGAAGGGAAGACAGGTGTCTAATGGCAGGGACAATATCCCCAACAAAACAAGCTCCCTCCCACCAGGGGAAATTTTTTTATAGGCCTTGTTTTTACATATGAAATAGTGTTTAATCAGGGCAATGTGTTCAGTCATATAGGACAAGGAGGATTGCGTAATGTGAAGTCCATAATAGCTGAAATTCACTGACGGAGCTTCCATTTAAAGCCATATATTCAGTGGAATTCATGGTGAATGTGTAATTACAAATGCTGTACCCTATTTTGACCCCTTTCTTAGGTGCATATTTTCCCCACCTATTAGACTTAAACCAATATTCTTCCTGCACTTCCTTGGCTAGGTGAATGTATTCAGTATTATGGTGGCCTGTATTAGTCCTTGTTAGTTCAGTGCCTGGAAATGGAGTGGTCACCTTTTACACTATTTGAGAGACATTTAATACTACAGGAACAAAATATCTTTCAAAAGCATAAGGGTAAATGGACCCAAATTTTTTTATTTTTTAAAAAAAAATTATTAAGGAAAAACAAATTTATATAATTACAAAGATAAAGAAAGAAAGCAACGACCAAGCAGAAGTGAAACAATACAACAATAACGAAAAGGAAAAATATGCTACTACTCCGACTTGCTCATTATAGCTGATCCCCTGACCGTTTACTTAAAATAAAGGCTACTTAGATAGATTGTAAGATAATGGTGAGGTCAGCCTTTTCAACTTCAATATGTTCAGTAATCAGATTCCAACCTGGAGTCCATGTTGTATAAAAGTCCTCTAGTTTATCATGAATTCCAGCGGCTATCCTGTCCATTGTTAGAACGTGCCATATTCTACGGAGCCAGTCCGATCTCGATGGTCCTTCCGGTGACTTCCATTTGCTGACAATGCAATGTATGGCAGCCAGAAATAACATTTTACATGCTGGTACATTGGGTTTTTTATCTAGATCCTCGGGCCACAGACCCAACAATGCAACCTGGGGAGAGAATGGCACCTGGAGAAGCGTGTGCTTCTCCACCTGATTCCAGATGTCCTTCCAAAACTTTTTGATAAGCACACACTCCCACCAATGATGAATATATGAGCCCACCTGCCCACATCCCCGCCAGCACAATTCGCTGTGTTTCCTATTAGCCTTGTGAATGGCCAATGGAGTCAGGTAAAATCTGAAGGCTAATTTTATCTGGGGTTCTTTGACCAGAAGAGATTTAGCACATTTTTGTGTATGTGTCCATGTTTGCGTCATTAATTCCTTAGTAAATACTATGCCTAGGTCATCAGCCCATTTTTCTAGGTAACCAGCGTCTGGGAGATGGGATATGCTGCGTATAACTCGGTATAACCTAGAGATAACCTTGCGGTGTGGTGTGAAGTTAAATAATTCAACTTCCAGGGCATGGGGGGGCCTAGTAAAATGTGGTTTATTTGCTGGGCGCGAGAGGTAACTATGTATTTTTAGATATAGCCACTTATCCACTGGTTCTTCGCATTTAGTTTGCAGTGTGTCATGGGTAATTATGTCTTCACCCACAAAAAAATGTCTAGTCTGCCATAAACCTTTTTTTACCCACCGCTGCATTGCTTCCCTCTTGCTTAAGGAGAGGGCCTCACAATTTACTCGTTTATATGGAAATTTGCCCTGTACCAACTCTAGTTTATGTTGACACCTCTTCCAAATATTGACGGCAGTACCTATAAACGGATGTTGCCAGATCTTTACGTTTGGCACGCTTTTGGGCTGGTCATCTTGTTTTTAAAAGAGATCGGGCTTATAGCTTGCTTTTCTAGTTCCACCCATGCGGGTTCACTGGCATTTTCATACCACATTTTAATTCCTCGGATAGCCGAGGCCCAATAATAGTACTTGGCGTTAGGCAGGTTCAGGCCTCCCAGGTCCATTGGGGTCTGCAATATGGTTCATCTGATGCGGGGTTTGCGTTTGCTCCAGATGACCTCGTTTATAATTTTATTCAGTTTTTTAAAGAAATTTTCTGGTATGTGAATTGGGAGGGCAATTAGTGTATATAATATTTTGGGAACCAGTATCATTTTAATTAAATTTAGTTTGCCCATCCATGAGCAGCCGATGCCTTTCTAGGGAGAGCTTAAGTTTGTTATTTTCTCCAGTAGAGGGACGAAATTATTTTTGTATAAGTCTGCTATATTCCTAGTTAAGTTAATACCTAAGTATTTCAAAGTCGATTTGTTAACTTGAAACGGGGAGGCACGGTCTCGCTCCTCCTCGGTCATTTTTTGATCCTGCAATAGGAACATTTGGGATTTGGTTATGTTAACTTTAAAGCCCGAAACTTTGCCAAATCTCTCCAGCAGTGCAACCGTCTCCGGGATCGACTGTTCCAGATTGGTCAAGAACAGCATTGTATCTTCTGCGTATAGCGTGATCTTCCATTGTTGTGTCCCTACTGTTACACCAGAGAGCTTGACATTTTGTTTTATAGCCAGCGCAAGCGGTTCCAGCCCTATATTGAAAAGCAATGGAGAAAGTGGGCAACCCTGCCGAGTTCCCCTCTGTAGTGAGAACTTATCAGTGAGGGCACCGTTAACTATAATTTTAGAGTTTGGGGTTTTTTGTATGATCTTTACCCAATTTAGGAAATTCCCTTGAAATCCCATCTTTTCCATTGTCTTGCACAGGAAGTTATATTCTAGGCGGTCAAAGGCCTTGTCCGCATCTAAGGAAATCACCGCTGCCGGAGTTTTATCCGAATGAATTTTAAACATTACATTTATTACTTTCCTGATATTATCGATACCCATTCTATTGTGTATAAAACCAGTTTGATCCGGGGAAATCAGATCTTTGATGCAAAATTGTAATCTGTTGGCTAAGATTTTTGTGAAAATTTTTGAGTCTGAATTCAGGAGAGAGATGGGCCTATAACCGGAGCATTCCTCTTTGCTCTTGCCACTTTTATGGCATAATGCAATGTTAGCCTCGTAGAAGGAAGGGGGGAGACTATCCCCTTTGATTATATGTTGACAGGCTTCTTCCATTGCGGGGGCAATTTCATTACTGTATAGTTTATAGAATTTGAAAGGGAACCCATCAGGTCCCGGGGCCTTGTCATTAGGGAGCTCTTTGATTGTAGCCCTGATTTCTTTCTGTGTTATTGGGGCATTTAAGTAATCCGTCTGTGTCACAGTCAGTTGAGGTATCTTGAGTTCATTCAAGAAGTTTTCTATATGATCTAACGGGGGGTTGGTAGATTGGTAAAGTTCCTTGTAAAATTGAAGAAACCTATGTTTTATGTCATTATCTGTCAGATTCACCTTACCTGTGTCATCTCTAATATGAGAGAGAGTGTTTCTATCCCTCTTTTTCTTAACCAGCCAGGCCAGAGTTTTATCAGCTTTGTTAGCTTTGGAGAAGTAAAATTGTTTCGTATATCTCAGTTTTTTAATTATTTGTTCTGAGTTCAGGGCCTCTATGAGGCCTCTGATTTCAGTTATCCTTTTACCTCTGGACTTCTTAGGTCTGACCTTTTGTATTTCTTGTAGGGTAGTTAATTGCAGCTGAAGTTCTTTTATTTCTTTATTTTTATTTCTCCACTTGTAGGCTGCCGCAGAGACATAAGCACCACGGATCACCGCCTTCATAGCGTCCCATATCATAATTGGAGAGACTTCCCCACTTCCTCAATCTCTTTCTGTATATGTTCTTTGATTGTTGGGTCCAATAAAACTGATTTATTTAGTCTCCATCCACTGTTTGTCTCTTTTTAAAAAAAAGTTTTTGCCAAATTTACACCAAATGGTATGGTGGTCAGTAAAAGTTGTCTGTAAGATTTCAGTACGAATGTCAGAGTTATATTCCCCCTTTTCAATTATGATGTGATCTATTAAAGAAAAAGTCATGTGTTTATTAGAATAAAAGGAGTATTCCCTATGACCAGGATTTTGGGTTCTCCACACACTAATTAAGTTTTCCTGTCCAAATAGGCCTATTATTTTTTTGTGACTGTTTTTCAGTGGCTTATCATTTTATTTATCCAGTGGGAATAAGGGGGTGTTGAAATTGCCACATAGGATAAGTATCCCTTTTTTTTCTTTTTGGATTATGGGTGTGTTAAATCTTTAAAATATGTATTGTTATTTTTGTTTGGGGCGTATACCCCCACTATTGTGTGTGTTTGTCCCTGAATTTCTCCAATCATTATTATCCATCTGCCCTCTTTGTTGCAATTTTTTTTACACAATGTGAAATCCAGAGAATTAGAGATCGCAATCAGGACTCCCGCCTTTTTTTGGGTTGCATTAGTAAAGTAGATTTTATTATAGTTTTTGTTACGAATTCTGAAGTTATCTTTACTAAGAAGATGTGTCTCTTGCGCCACCAGAATATCAGAGCCCCTCTGCCCAACAAACTGCCAAAACTTTTTCCGTTTTATGGGGTTATTTAGTCCTTTCACATTTATTGAGCAAATACTTAGTTCTGCCATCGGTCTGGTTTTTTCTTTGTTCTTTTCCCCTTTAGACTTGTGTGTGTAAGCTTTGGCCCTGTCCCCGGGGGCACCCATATCTCAATTAATATAACCTTCCCTTTCCCTATAGTTTTTGTGGGCTCTATATTGTTCTTGTTTTCCTCCGCGGCATTTAACATCTGCCCAAGTTCAAGTATCTTGAAACATGTATCTGATTTAGTTTTATGAAGAGACAGGTCCTTATCCCCTTGGAGCAGCGCAGAGTGTAGCCACATAACGAAACAAAAGACAACATTTAGTACAACTAAAAACAACATTAAGACTGTGCTGAAGAAAAACAGCAACCACCCCTAACTAGGGCTGCAGCAGAGACTCTTTCTCTGCTGGGGGTGTTTCCACTGGTCCTGCACCTTGTGGTACTCTCCTCCCTTCCCTCCCGGCGCTTCACTTGCATCTGAAAATCATGTTTTTGTGTTCCCTGTCTAACTCTGTATTGTGTTCTATTGTGTTACCTTTTCAACCTAATTTCTACCTACCTATCCTGAAATTGTTAACCAATTGTGCCACCTACTGGCAGCATTTAAAATTGTTGAAAGGTTACAATTTCTTAAGTTTCCTAGCCTTGTCCCCATTTAGTGAACAGAGTGTCCTATCTTTATTATTGGCTTATTAAAATTAACCTTTATAAAAGACCAACTTTTACTGCAATAAGGATGTAATTTTTACATACATTCCTATATTTAAGGTTCTGATTTTACCTTATGCATATATATAAGGCCCTTTTTGTTACATTTCGCCACTTACTTATAATCAGCTTATTCTGACTTAACCATTATCTTATTGAGCTACCTATTATAACAACTAACCTTTACTATATTAGAGATGCAGCCTTTTACAAGTATTCCTGAACGCAGAAATTGGACTCTAACTTATGCATATATATATATGGTGAATACTGCTGCATTATACCCCTCTCTTAAAATCATTATATTCTATCTTGCCCATTATCTTACTGAATAGACTATCCTGGTAACAAACTTTTACTATGGTTGAGATGCAATCTTTAACAGTCATTCTAGTATATACAATTTTGATCTTATATTGTGCCTATAAATATGACTGATTCTGCTATGGTTCACCTCTTACATATAAAGTTTACTTGAAGACCATACATTTCAGCTTGGGATCAGCAAACATTTGTCATCTCTTCAGAACTTGTCTGTTTTTCCTTCTTAACTCCTTGATCTGTTTAGTAAATCCTTGCCCTTCCAGCTTTGGGCACATGATCTTTGTAGAGATGAGGGCAGACTAATCTCCTCCAGCTTTTGGCTGTGTCCAGGGCAGGTCAGTCATAGATGTTTTCATGTATGTTCCAGTTGAGAAACTTGAGCAAAGACACGAAGCCTGTCTTTATAGTAAAAGGCAAACTTAGCTGGAAACAGAAGCCGGGCTTTCAAGCCATTTTTGTAGAACAGAGATAAATAATCTCTCCATTCTCTTCTTTTATTAAGCGTTTCTGTGGCAAGGTCTTGGTAAAGGAAAATTTTATTCCCTTTGTATTTGAGATCTCTGGTTTTCCTGGCCATGGCCAGTATTGCTTCTTTGTCTGCGAATCTCAAACACTTGATTATTATGGCTCGTGGAGGGTCCTGTTCACGTGGCTTGGGTCTCAGGGCTCGATGGGCCCTCTCAATTTCAATATTGTGTAGTTCAGTATTAGCAGGGAAGGCCTGTTTTAAGAGGTCAGCCACCAGCTCCTGCTTCACCACGGAGCCTTCTTGTTCTGGCACACCAATAATTTTGAAGTTATTTCTCCTGCTCCTGTTCTCTAAGTCTTCAATTTTATAGAGAAATAGCTTTCTATTTTTTTAATTTGGCCCACGTGCTTCTCTGCTACCTCTTCTTGCGTGCCAAGCCTGGTCTCTACCTCAGAAACCCTCTACGCCACAGAGTCCATTTTTTTATTCATAATATCTGTGACAGCAAATACCTTCTCCAGCCCCTCCTTAATAGAGACTCTGTCAGCTTTGGCCACCTCGTCTTGCTGCTTAAGCATTTTAGTTAGATTTATTAAATAAGGAATAGCATCCCCCTCCACCTCCTCCCTGTCAGGAGCAACGTTTTCCCGTTTTTCCGCCATCTTGCCTGTCTCTGTGATCTGCTGCAGGGGAGCCCTTCCCTTTACCTTGCAAAAGGCTTGGATCGTGTCACTGACCCCCTGTCTTTTAAGTTGAGGCTTGCAGCGGGACCTTCCACTCATTGGGGAGATATCTTTTAAAATTCTTTAGAGCCGAGAACCGCGGTTTCTTTGCTGTTTTTGCGCCGGGAGGGACGGAGACTTTCCCCGGTGCGACTACTCTCCGCGCATGCCCAGTGCGCCCCCCCAATGGACCCAAATTTAACATTTAAACATACAAAAAACATTACAGCTATTCAATTATAACAAAGACTGTTAACACTGTGCACTAGGCATTTATTATTAGTATGTATGTGTTCATGCATTAATGTGTCAGTGTGCAAAGTTCTTTTATCTTCTTGGGCAAGCCAAAACACAACAGTGGGTGATTTCAGACGTGACGCGATGAAATTCACCACAGTGAATCCCACCCCGGTGTCAATAGCTCCACCGTGGGCCGTGGTGAAATGCGTGGCCCCAACAGACGTGACAGGGTCGGCACCACTGCCCGGGGCCAACTGGAGTGAACACAAGCCGGGGGAACCCAACAGACATGCCGTGGTGGCGAGAACCGCAATGGGAGCACCACAAGGCGCCGGGGAGACGCAGACGCAAACATGGCTGCCTGAGGGCAAACGAAGCCAAAGAGGGAGGAGGGAACCACCCAGAGAAGGGAAACACAAAGGGAGGGGGTGGAGGGAGCAGCAGCGCTCGCAAACAGCGGCCGCACGGAAGGCGCACACTTCAAAACGAGAAGCGCACACGCACAAGTGAAGCAGCACACCCACACAACAAAGGGGAGCCGGGCAGGGGGACGAGGGAGTCACACATCAGGGGCGGACAGGGCACCCCACGGCCGGTCAGATGCATGGGAGGTGGGGGGAGTTGAGGGGCCGGCACGGCCAGCCCAGCAGGAGGGGGAGGGGGCAGGAGCCCAGCAGGCAAGGAGGACCCAGCAGCCCAAGGAGACAGCACAAGGCACAGGGAAATGCAACAGGAGTTTATTGAGGACACAAGCAGCACCAGCCAGGCGCAGATGCATACAGAGTGGGAGCGCACGGAGCCAGGGCGCGATAGAAGGGGGAACAGCAGGGGGGCATGGGGCCCAGTCCAGGAGGGTGGGAACCAGCACAACGGCCCACATGGAGGGTCCAGGGTGGCGGTAGCGGGTCCCAGGTGAGCGGGCGAGAGGCAGGCAGCTGGGAGTGGTTCCCAAGGGTCTAGCCATCCCAAAGAGGCAGCAGGCGGTGGGGCGAGCACCCAGGCCACAGGCAGAATTAAGGCGCTGAGGAGGCAGTATTGGCCCCGTCACGGAATCACCTATTGATCCCCCACCGGAATCAAAACGGCACGGCCAACAGACGTGTCGGCTGATCCCGGTGGGGAATCGGGGGAAGAGACGGGGCTGCAAGGTTCAACGCGTGGCCGCACAGTCCCCCCCCCACACTCCCTAGGCCGCCCACCCTCTGGGAGACGGGCAGGCACCATGGCCAATGCGGTCGCAGCACCCACCCGCCCCCTGGGGCATTGACCATGGCCCGGAATCAGCGGTGAGCACAGCTGCTGATTCCGGGCTGTGGTCAGGGGACAGATGCGACGATCCCAAACTCAACCACGGTGAATTCCCCGTGGTTGAGCATGGGAACATCACGTCTGTTGGCCCGAATGTGAGCTTCCTGCCGGGTGCTCACCCCCGTGAATCATCGGCAGGAATCTCATTGTCCACGCAAACGACTGGACCATCACTGGGGGTGAACACTCGGCGGGAATCTCTTGTCGGGTCAACAGACGTTACAGTCCCTTGCTCACCATGTGGGCATTCACCGTGGTTGAGCATGGGATTGTAACATCTGAAAATACCCAAAGTCATTAAGATGTTAACTTAATTCCTACATGTTCTGAAGTTAAATTTGCTTCATTTACTCATCATGCTGAATCATGAAAATTATGAAACAGCAGGCAATACCTTGCTATGAATTCTTAACAAACTACAACACACAATTATACCCCCAAAAAGGACCATATTTGCTTAAAAAATGAAAAGAATTACAGCTTTTCAGGCTGCCCCAACATGAAGCAGGAAAAATGTCTGAGGGTGTCTGGACAGGAGCTGGTAATCTGGGCAAGAGAAAGAGGTAAAATGTTCGGTCCAATAGGCCATATTGGGTCGGACATCCGCTTCCCAACATTCCAGTTAGCCACAATAGTGGTAAGGGCCAGAAAATTTAAGACCCATACTATAATTCACCTCCGTTTTTCTTCCCCCCCTCAGCAATGTTCTAATCAGGCTAAGGTAACAGCATGCTTTTTTAAATCAAGTTACTGAAAGTCTTTAAAATTTCTTATTTAATTGCTCTGCACACCTGGGGAGCCTTCCTTTTAAAATAAGCAAAACTGTCCAACTGATAAGAGCCAACCAAAACTAATACGGCTTGAAACAGGACTAAAAGCAGCTGAGCCCAATAGTGAAACTAACGATGTTAGAACTCAGTGACGCACCAGCCTGTGCTTGCAAGGGAGCTGACACCACTGAAAATGCTTCATGAGCAGGCAGAAATGAATCCTGCACTTGAGGTTGGGGCACCCCAGCATTGGGTGTCTTCAGACGTTACGAGATCACGGTGAACCACGGTGAATACCCACCTGTGGTCACCGTGTCTCGAACGTCTGTTTGGCGGGCGCCAGATGTTCGCCACGGTGAATCCCCACATGGGGTCAGTTTGAACCACGCTTCCCGGGCTAGCCGGGGGAATGTCCTGGGAAGCGTGGTCAAACGGACCCCGGGCCATGGGATCCCCGGCGGGATCCCGGGCCGTGGCACGATCGGCCGGACGTGGCGGCCGCATTGGCCCCGCCGCCCGCCCGTCTCCTCGGAGGGCGGGCGGCGGGGTGCGTGGAGGGGGTGGGGCCGTGCGGCTGCACGTTGCGCCGCGCGGCCCCGCCCCCTCCTGGGTTCCCCACCGGGATCCCCCCGGCACGTCTGATATGGCGTGACGGGGCGACCCCGTGGGGGAATGAAGCCGGTGGTTTCGGTACGGGGCCAAAGGGCCCCGTAATGTCTGAAATCAACCATTGTTGGATAATAAGATGGTGGGAATGCAGGGCTGCAAAAATTCACTTCAGACGTCTCCTTATTAGTGCCTTCTGGCAAATTAGAAAGAGGTGGAAGATACAAAGAAACTGCTGGAGTACCAGGTATGCAGACTTGATCAGGTTTGAGATTACTTATTAATTGCTTCATTTGAGTTTTCAATTTGTCCTGAGAGTCTAAAAAAAGACCTAACTCACACAGTCTAAAAAGACCTCACACGCACAGGGTTTTTACACAAGGACAGTTTTTTTTAAGGATGTCTTTTCAACTACAGAGAGCACAGTCTAACAGCACACTCTGCTGTAGTTTGAGCTCATTAACATTCTTTTCTTCACACAGCAGTCACTCCCACAAACATCAATTCAACATGCAAGTTTTTTCAGTCAGACTGTCAGTTAGACACTCTTAAAACTGAGATAGGGAAATAATCACACTCACACTACTAAATCACAGGATTCCACAGAGGCCCATATCCGCTACAATTACCTACCCCTTGAGATAAGCAATCGCTGCCCGAAAGGTGGGCTAGCCCGAAAGGCTGCCTTGCAATGCGACATTCAGCGTAGTCCCAGACCCAGTCAGTGGTCACATACAGGGAAACACATTCACAACACATTAAATCCTATGCACTTGAAATCCCCACTCGGCAGGATTTCCAATCCCCACTCGGCAGGATTGAACATAAGCGTTTAGAAACCCCCTCTTCTGGCAGGATTCACATCCCCCATGGATTTTACATATGTATTTAGAATCCCGCCTTGGCAGGATTCTGTGGATACACTAAGTTTCTTTACTGACCAGTCCTTTCTACCTAAACTACTTTCTATCTACTCTAACAAGAACGTCTGACAGATCTGACCACTCAGATTCAGAAGGCGTCTGCCCAATGGTCTGGCTCCCAGAGCCCATGGGCAGCCCCTCACCCACACCTCCTTAGGGATTTCAAAAGGTCCCTTTCGCCTGAAGGTGGCAGAGAGATGATCCGCAGTCCCCCCTGGAACCAGCCGGGCTAAGAGCCTTCCCGGCCAATGCACCAAACTGTTGAGGAAAATTTCATACTCACACTGTTGGTAAAATCTGTCAGAAGTTCTTTATTGATCTCAAAGTGCAGAGAGAGAGAGCAGAACTGAATCCATGCAAGGAAACAGACTGGTCTGACTCCTCCCCACAATACAAGAAGTTTTATAGGTTTATCATACATTGAAAGATACATGCATGTCACTCAAAGCAACGTCAAACAAAGGTAAAAGGTTACAGCAATTGTTTACCTACTCAGCAACCTATTCTCAAAACAATATAAGCTAGACTGTTTATAAAGTAAGGTGCCTAAACAAAGCAATTAACTAGCACATCTGCAAGGCCATTGTTTGCTATCTGCTGTAGGGAAGAACAGAGTGGCCTTCCTCTGTCCAATGTTTATCATGCATGGAGCTGTTTCCCAGGCCTTACAGTGTGAGACAGAACCCAAACTAGCCTCCTGATTATTTTTATCTAACAGGCTAAAAACTCACTTCTGTTAAAAATGAGTATTACCCAGAATCCATCTGTCTTTCCTTTTGTGCTACCTTCCTTTTAACTATTATAATGCAATTCCATAGGGTCCCTTATAAAAATTCCTTTACATAGGGAAGTTATATGCTAAGACACTCCTTAGACAGTTGGAGAATTGGATTTCAGCCTGTTCCCTGATACCAGAGGAACAGTTTGGTTTTCGTAAGGGCAGCTCTACCACAGAAAACTGTTTTATACTGTCACACCAGATTTTTAAGTACACCAAAATAAGAGCTGGAAATCTATTTTTGGCCTTCATTGATTTTCAGAAAGCTTTCGACTCGGTGCCTAGAACATTATTGTGGTCAAAGCTGAGACAGCGGGGGATAAATGAAAAAATGCTTGCCTTAATTATACAATTACATACTGACAACTCAGCTAGGATAAGGATGGGGATACAGGGGAAGTTGTCCAGCCCTATACCAATAGATCGGGGTGTTAGGCAGGGCTGCGTATTAGCACCAATTTTATTTAATATCTTTTTGGGCGATTGAATAAGGTGCTTAATGGGAAAGGAGGGCTGTCCGCTGTCCGCCCAAGATTAAGAATCGGGCCATCACAGCCCTTTTGTATGCAGACGACGTTGTATTAATGTCCCAAATGAAAAGAGGGTTATGTCATCAACTGGAGAAAATCTTAGGTTATTGCTCCAAGAATGGTCTAACTATCAACTTTAAGAAGTCACAGATCATGGTTATCGAAAGAAGATTTAAATCTTGTTCTTGGAACATAAATGGCAAAGTAGTCATACAAGTTAAATCCTCTATGTAGTTGGGTGTGACCTTCAGCAGCAACCGTCTTTGGGAAAAACATCGTCAGTATATAGTACTTAAAGCTGCTGCTGTATATAAGGGAATTTTAAGATTAGCAGCTAAATCCAAAGTCGTTACACCCTCTACTGTTCTTGGTATATTCAAAGCAAAGGTCCTGTCTTTGCTTACATATGCTGCAGAATGCCTACCTTTGTGTCTCTTTAAGACCTTTGAAAGTGTTCAAAACAAATTCCTTAGAGGCCTTCTGTGAGTTCCCCAGGAAACAGTTTTGAGAGCGGAGACAGGCGTGCTTCCAGTTGCTTGCTCTGCTATGGAGCGCAGTATGGGATACAGGGTTAGATTGGGTTCCCAGGAAAGAGATAACCTTGTTACGCAATGTCTCATAGAAGAACTTGAATATGATGGGGCATTGAATTACCCCTGGCTTTCGCAAATTTTATTTGCTTTGCCTAGATTGGGTTTATCAACTTCCTGTCTGTGGGGGAAATCTGTCAACTATCAAAAAGCATTAATGTCTACTAGGATCAATGACATTGCTAGGCAAAACGACATGGCTGCAATAGCCACATGGAAAGTGGCGCCTTGGTATCAACATTTTAAACACTTGCATGAATTTGATCCATACTTAGGGCGTTTATAGACGAGACAAGAAAGGAGGCTGATCCTTTGATCAGCCGCCTTTCTTTGCACTCGTCTAAACATCGAGGCAGGATCTTACCCCGCATCTGACTGGGCAGGCGATCCTGCCCCCTCAGACGCGGATCCCCGAAGTGCCAGCTTTACGTCGCACTACCGGGTTCCCTGGGTGCGTGCGCATGCGCAGAAGGGTGCGTGCGCATGCGCAGAAGGGTGCGTGCGCATGCGCAGAAGGGTGCGTGCGCATGCGCAGAAGGGTGCACGCGCATGCGCACAAAGACTCTGCGCCGTGTCTGAACATCAGACACGGCATACAGAGAAAGGCGGGGGGGAAATGCTGGCGCTTAACGATCCCACTTGTGAGCGGGATCGTCTATAAACGCCCTTAGATCCAATTTTGCAAAGGAATTTTACCTTGTTGCGATTTCAATTGTATGCTTCAGCGATCTTGCTTGGGCGTTATGCTAATCGACCTTATGACAGTCGCAATTGCCTATGTGCATTGAACGAGGTGGAGGATTGACCTCGTGTTTTATTTAGGTGCCCTTATTATGCCATGCTCAGGCAGGTCTGGCTCCAGCCATTATGGGAGGGTAAAGGTTTTTTGATGGTACCACAAAAAAATCAGACTTTTGTTAACTACAGCTGCAGAGAAAGAGATGCTATCTGTTGCTTTGTATGCGAAATTAGCCACAAAGAAGAGGCAGGAGGTGGCTCAGAGTATTTAAACAGGGGATTAATCGCAATGTACTACTAGACTCCCTGATTTCTTTGGAAGTCTCTGTTGTATTGTGTTACCTTTTCCTGTTGTTCATTATTATTTGCTTCCAATTTTTAACATATTTTACTTTGGAGGATTTCTCCTATGCGATAGTTTAGTTGGATGTTGTTATCCTGTAAATTATTATTGGGTCCATATGTATGCAGAATTTTATTGCTCATTTGTTTATATTCTTGCATGTTCTCTTTGCCATGGTGAAAGCTAGTGCTTAATAAAGTTATGATTTATTATTATTATTATTATTATTTTATTATGTGAGTTGTTCCATGTGAATGCTTGCAGGTGACTTATCAACATAGTCGGATAAGTGTAATAAATAAATAAATAAACAAACAAATAACGGTCCGTACACGTGCACCACAACTACTATTGTTGTGACCAACAGTAATTCGGTGCATGCGCATGGGTTTGTCAGGTGCCATACTGTCGTGGTGGATTTGGCATATGGTAGCCTGGGGGTATGTGGCCATGGCCAAGGAAATGGTGGAGACTTGCTCAGTTGGGTTTGGTCTTCATTCCACGCTGTTCCTCTGCACAGTTATAGGGGGAGTGTCCAGTGCTGCAACGAGTGGGCATGTCCACCCTCCCGCTGCACTGCTGACTCTGCCGATGTGGACTGTGCTGGGGGGAACGTCTGCCAACTCTTCCTGCTTTGCCCACAGGTGCTATACCAGGACCACTTACTCCACTACCATTCCATGGGCCACTTCTTGGATCACGGTCATAATGGGTGTTTTTACACACACATTTCTCCTGCATGTTTGCTGTTATATCCTGAACTTTCTGTGTGTCTAAATCACTCACCCAGATCTTAAACATCCAGCTCTTTGAACTTCTGCGTAGAACTTCTTCAGGAACTTTTATGTGTAAAAGGTTCTCCTGGTAAACTGCTGTGGTCAGCTTGGTTTCCATGGCAGCCTGTCACATCTACAGCTGCAGCTACTTTAGGCTGCCTCAGGGCAGTGTGTGTGTGTGTGTAAGAATGCATCTGGAACTTACTTGTGGACTTGTAAACCCAGAACTGGTTGTAAACCCAGAAGATTGAAAAATCCAGAACTTTAAGGTTTGTGTAAAAATGTCCAATGTCTCCACTCAGAAACCAATTCAACAAATTAACGTGTGTGTGTGTGTGTGTGTGTGTGTGTGTGTGTGTGTGTGTGTGTGTGCGTGTGTGAAGAGAGAAAGACTGTATAGACAATAAGAACATAAAAATCTCCATAATGAGCATAGCAACAGTTCATCTACCCGATAACTTGTCTCCAAAGCTATAGCAGCAGGAGAGAGGTGTGCATGGGACACTTGAACCATACTCTAAAATGTTTATCTGGGGAACTTCCGTCCCATGGACCAAATTTGGCCTGTGGCTGTTTTTTCATTTGGTCCCTCAGAAGTTCCTAGATCTGGAACAAGTCCCCTTCTTCTCTGATCTGTCACCCGCAGTCGTATTCGTACTAAGATGCCGGACAACTCAAGGTCGTCGACCCCCACTGCTCGGGCGGTGTTATCTCTAGCAGTTAGGGCAACCATCTCGCTGATCCGAAAGGCTCCAAAAAACGTTAGTACATACGCTGTCGTGAAAAGTTGCGCTTCAAAGGCGTCCCTACATACTAACGGAAGTACCCCAACCAACTGCTGCAATATAGGGGAGGTAATCGGAGCCCTGACTGCCCTTGGTCGGGTAGGTGCCCTAGTCCAGTTCTCCAACATGTGCTTTATAAAAACTCCCCTGTCTGGGGAAGGAAAACCCATTAACTTACTGGCGAAGGAAAGGGCTGCTATCTTCCCTGCTATTGTGCAAGGTGCCAACCCATTGCGCCTCAGTCAATAGCAAACTGGAGGACCTCAGCTTCAGCTATGGGAAATCCTAGTCCCCACACACGGGCTGCCCTGAAGTTCTGAAACTCACGTAATGCCCTGCCATAGGCTGCCTGTGTCCTTGGAGCAAGGGATCCCTGCACGATGTTCTGCAGTTCTAACACTCAGAGCTCCACACCCCAGGTGGCAAAGGGTCTGGTGTTTCCCTAGCCTCCGGTGCCAATTCTTGAAAACGGTCCACCTGGAACCGAGAAAGGGCATCGGCTATGCCATTGTCAACACCAGAAACATGCTGAGCCGTGAATAAGATATTACCTTTTAAACATGCTCCTACCAGTGCTCTGACCAAAGTCATAACTCTTGGAGACTGCGAGGACAAGGAATTTACCACATGTACCACTGCCGAATTATCACACCAACATTTTATCTCATGGTTCGCAAAGTGCTGGGCCCATAACAGGACTGCTATCACTATTGGGAATAGTTCTAAAAAGGTTAACTCTCTGGTGACTCCCGTTTGATGCCACTCATCAGGCCACCGAGCTGCACACCAGCGTGTTCTAAAATAAACACAGAAACCCACTCCCCCAGCTGAGTCAGATTGAACCTGCAGGTCGGCCCGGAGTAACAACCTCTCCCTCCAAAAGCGGACACCATTAAACTCTTCTAAGAATTCCAACCACGTACTCAAATCCTGCCGCATTTCCTTCGTGACCCGTATATGATAGTGAGGCGACAATCCATCCCTCAACTTACCATATAGACGAGACAAGAAAGCTCTCCCTGGTGCAACAACACGGCAGGCAAAATTGAGACTCCCCCCCCAATGACTGCAAGGCCCTGACGGTTATCTTTCGCAGTCCCAGAGTTTCTTTATTCTTCTGCCTGAGGGACACCAATTTGTCATCTGGTAATCTCGACACCAATTGTTCTGTATCTAACTCGATCCCGAGGTAGGTTAGTCTGGTTGCAGGGCCCTCAGCCTTTTCTGGGGCAAACGGGACTCCCCATTCCCTGGCGGAATTTTGAAACAAGCGCGGTCGGTTGAGTATCAAAAAATCATCAAGATATTTTGTCACATCGCCCGAGCGCATCCTTTGCTTAAAAGCCCATTCAACCAAGGAGCTGAAGCGCTCAAATGCGGAACATGATATTGAACACCCCATTGGCATGGCCCGGTCATAATAATACTGACCTTCAAAAAAGAAACCTAATAGGTGGAAACTGTTAGGGTGCACTGGTAGCTAGCGAAATGCAGATTTAACATCACACTTTGCTAGCAGTGCCCTCCGTCCCAATGCCCTTGCCTTCTCTACTGCGACATCAAAAGACGCATACCTGATGGTTGTCAACTCCTTTGGGATGGCATCATTAATGGAGTTTCCCTTTGGATGAGACAGGTGGTGTATCAATCTGAACTCGTCAGTGGCTTTCTTTGGCACAACTCCCAATGGTGACACTATCGAATTGTCCATTGGGGGAAGGCCAAATGGGCCGGCTACCCTACCTGCCTCCACCTCCTTTCCAATCTTTGTCCTAACAACCTCCTTTAGACCCACTACAGATTTCAGATTCCGAGGAACCAGACAAGGGAGGACCAGGCCTGTTGGGATTATAAACCCTTCCTTAAAACCTTGCAACACATAGTGTACCGCTGCTTGATCTGGGTAATGTAATAATGCCTGCTCTAAACACTCAATTCTTACCGGTGTCGGTTCCCTTTTTAGCTCCATTCTCAAGTGCTGAAGTTTGAGTCCCTCTGCTGCTTCCGTCTCGTTGCCCATATCTCCCTTTTTCACCCTTTTGACGTCATCGAAAGCAATTACAGTGCGGGTGACTCCCCGAACAGCCAGAGCACACGTGCCGAAAGCGGCATGACTGCCTGTTACACCTACCGGACTTATTGTACTCCCAACAAGGGCCCGGACCCCCTTGTGCCCACCTTCAACTGTCCCCCCGAAATGGCTCGTTAGCCGGTGCCACCCCACCCCGCACTAAAGTATGCCCACTGTCAGTACGGGGTGCACTAGTTGCATCAGTCATGCCCTCGAGCCACAAATTGTGAGCGTGAACGTCGCAGCATAAGCCAGGATTAGTCACTGCCTGATGACGAAAGGCTTCGTCATAGCGCAACCAAGCTCCAGGCGGTCCAGTCCTGTACGCCCTCCGCACAATGTCGGCGTATTTATGCAATTCCAATCCACGCCCAGGGTAAGCCTGCATCATAACTCCCATAAAGACTGCATACGCCTATGTCCAGTTGGCCCAATTCCTATCTGCTTTAGGGCGTCTGAACTTTTCCTTATCCTTGTCCCCCTCTAGTGTCATGTGCTCCACTATAGGGTCACTGAACAGTAATGCAAACAAATCAAATCAACGTACTCATCTCTCCATATCTTTTCTTTAGTGGCTTGGTGCAAATGTTCCCCGAATGGGGCCACTAAATCTAAACTTGCGCCACCTGGGGGTGGTGGGGGGCATACTCCTACTTGTGCTGGTAGGGATGTAACAGCAGCGGAGGGGGCAATTCTCTGCCCAGGTAGGGGCACTTGTCCTGGCCCTCCCACAGGTGCATTTGCTAGTGCCCCAGGTTTCTGTGCTGTACCCCTGCACTTTCCGAGGATAGGGTGACCGGTGTCAGCATCACCCATGCCCCATTCATCCATGCCAATTGGGAATGTCCCTGTTGTACCCTTTGGGGTACTTCCACTTGCGGCCCTATCGCGCTAACCACCCCGCTCCCGAGGGGGTTCCCTGCACCCCCTTGCTGCACCCCCGTGGCTTGACACCCTGGTTCCATCGCCTCCATCATAACGACCTCTGACTGCTGCACCGGCCCAGCTGGTCAGTCCCTGAGCCCCCCACTATCCGTTAAATTACCTGGTTCACCTTGGGCCACTTGTTGGTAAGTGGCTCCAGCGGTGGTGTTCTGTGCTACATCTTCTCCTGCCTGGTCACGCCTATGTCCCATCAGCTCATTCTCCAGTGCCAGGATCCGCAGCCACATCTGCTCATCCCCGCCGCATTCTGGTTGGCCCTGCTCCATGCACCGCCTGCTGTAGGGGGACACAACACCCCCAGACCTGGCATGCCCCACCGGCACGCCGGCTCCATGGTGGGAGGGATCCACCACCCTGGCTCCGCCACCAGGGTACATTACTTGCTGGCTGCGATCCCTGCCTGCTCCACCAAGATCAAATCCTCCTCACCCACCTTCCACCCTCAGAGCAGGGATGCCTCTCTCCCCATACAATGCCTGCAATAAGGGGCCGGTTGGGGAACCCACTCCGGGCTGTTCCAGCCCATGCCTAAGTAGGCCTTGGTCTCCCTCTTGCCCCCTGCTGCCCTCACCCTGGGGCCCTGTTTCTACACCCAGACCCCTGTCGGGCAACTCACTNCGGTAACGGGACCGGATTTACCGGGTTGAATCTGATAATGCCGGTACGCCCAGTACCGGCATTATCGGATACCGGATTTACTGGCACGCCCACCCCTAGCGGCTACTGTCCGCACATACCCATTAGCGCCCCCTGTCGGAAATTTATTAGCCAGCCAGTCAATAACTTTTCCCACTAAAATGCTTCAGAGGGGGGTAAAACTGACTGGAAGGGGGGGCAGGGGGTTACAGCTGTTAGTGTGTGTCCTGAGGGGCAGCTCTCGCTGTCAGTGTTTCATTTGTAAACAATGAATTGCCAGGGCTCAAGCCTGCCCCAGATGCCAGTCCCCCCCACCCCACAAGCCAGTCGTCCCAGTCCAGAGCTTGTCACAGCAGGTAAATGAACCCTATTTTCCAGCTAGCAACCCAACCATTGGACTAACCTGCCTCTGTACAGCTGGATAGCAAACAGGAGTTCTTGTGATCTAATCTATTGTGTGAACTTTTATTCATTTGATCTGACCATTACAAATAGGGATAAATTATTGCAATAACGAAAACGACAATGGAGAATAACAACAACAATAACTTAAATGACACCTGAGAATACCAAAAACAACAACCGAGAATAACGAGAACGACATTGATAACAATATCAATAACAATATCAATACCAAAAACGATGCCAAAAACGATAACAAGAATTATAACCAAAATGATAACAAGAGACAAAAACAACAATGTTGTTATCATTGTTATACTATTAGTGCTGTGGCAGTTGGATTTTGGAGGGAAAATGTAGAGGGGGAAAAGGGAGCAGACATCTTGAAGTCTTAACAGGGTTGAACTCTTGAACGGTGCCTGTGTTGGGAGGGGCGAGCAGGGCAGCTCAGCAGTATCTGACGGATGTATCGCTGGCCAATGAGCAGCGCAAACAGGCCCCAGCAGTCTCATGGCACTCTGTGATTGCTCAATGCCTGCTGCCTCCTACAACCAATCAGGGGGGTTCTGGGGGAGGGCACTGCAACCCTTTATAATGGGAGGGCCAGGTTTTTTCTCTCCATTGTGTGAGAGCTCCGCTTGTCAGGTTGCGTTTACAGAACTGTGATGCTTGCACACAAAAAATCCTCCCTAGCCCACATTGTATTATTGATTTGTTTGTTTGTTTATTAGGTATTCCCACCAATACCTTTCCTTCCTCATGCCCTACATTTTACCTTCTCCTTTTCCCTTCCCTTCTCCCCTTCTGTACATTATATAGATAGATCGGTAGTATAGATTAGATATAGATATATATTATAGACATATAGATTAGATTAGAATAGTTATATAGATAATTGATTAGATAATAGATAGTTTTACTTTCCCCTTCCCGTCTCCCTTAGATTTAGATAAATATTAGTTGTGCACAGGAATCAATAATGATACAGATACCATAAATAAAATCTTTGTTTCCAATGGTACCGATATAAATAACGATATCAATAACAATAACAATATCAATACTGATAAAAACGATACTGATAACAAAAGTGATTCAAAAACAGTACCAAAATGATACCGATAATGGAAGTGAAAACAACATTGTTGTTGATAACGATAACGAAAATGACATTTTTGAATAACGAAAACAAAAAATGAAAATGACATGAGGGCCTGGTGCACACCCCTAGTGTAATCCCTGGTAGATGCAGTTTCTGTCTATCTGGCTGCTTATTAACCACCCAGGGAATAAATCAAGTTTTCCTGTCAGAAATTTTTTAACAGCCAGTAAATAAATTTTCCCGCCAAAACACCTCAGGAGCAACAGAACTGACTGAAATGGAGGGGAGGGAGGGAGGGGTAGTAATAATGGTCACTTTAATGGAATTTTTCCCTGGTAGATGCAGCTTCTGTCTATCTGTCTGGCTAGGAACCACCTGAATGATTGAATTAGGGTTTTCCTCTCAGGAATTCTTAAACAACCAGTAAATAAACTTTCCCTCCAAAACACCTCAGAGACAAGAACTGACTGGGGAATGGAAAGGTTAGGGAGATGTGGTAACAATGATTAGCTAAATGGACTCTTTGTCTGGTGCTATCACTGGTAGATACAGCTTCTGTCAAACTGGTGGCTTAACACCACCTCAGTGAATAGATCAGGGTTATTTTCCTGTCAGGAATTTTTAAAACAGCTGGTAAATAAACATTCCCGCCAAAATACCTCAGAGGCAACCGAAGTGACTGGAATGGGGGCTAATAGTGACTGGTCAGGTGGAATCTCCAGCTATGGAGACTTGCAAGAAGATTGATGCATTTGGAAGAGGAGGCCAGTCAATCAATGGAAACACACCTTAGGGAACAAATAACATTCATTTCCATTTATCTGTCTAGCCCTCACCGGAGAGCTCAATTGGTAGCAACTGGATCCTGCAGGTCACAAGAAAAGAGAACTAGTCTAGGGCAAAAAATAAAGAAAAATGAGGCTATTGAATCTTTTTCCATGAGGGACCAGTGGGAAATAAGAACGAAATGTGTTTGATTTTGTGAGATGTCAAACGGGAACAAAATCTCTTGGGCTGAGAGAGAGAATCGAGTCCCTTCAAGGAAGAACACTCGAATGCTTATTCGGATCTTTTCCCTGCTTGTACGCTCAGTCACAGCTAGGGAGGGCAAGTTTGGTCTGAAAATGCAATGCAAGGAGTGAAATGTTGAGCCAATTCAGTTCTTTGTAATGGTCTCCGTTTCGCTTCCTTCTCAGCGGCTCGGCGTCTTTTAAAAACAGTTTCTTGCGCTGTTCGTTTTGGCACCAAAGCTGTACCCTGCTCTCTGGATTGGCTGTCTCTTATACACATCTAGATGTGTATAAGAGACAGGCTTAGGGTTGCCATCTAGGCAATTGTTTCTAGGACACTTATGAAAAATACATGTTTCAGGGCCTTAGGTGCCAAGGCAGGCCCTGCAACAGGCAATTTTCATGTGTCCTGGGAAAATGTGCATAATATGGCAACCCTAATTCTGCTTCCGTTCTTGAAGGAGGCGTGATCTGAGTGGTGTTGCTGAGCGTCTGAGTGAGGGAAGGGGGTGCAGTGATGGGGTCCTGGGGGGTTTGGGGTGGCGGTAGAGTGCTCGAGTGCTCCAAGGGCCCAGGCATAGATGGGGGTGCCTTGTGTCTTGGGATCCCATGGGGCGTTGCATCCCAGGACAGGGAGACCACAGGCCTTGAGGCTGCTGTGTGCCCTCCTGGGAACTGGGGGGGGGGGGGGG
>QEPC01005576.1:261794-294549 GCA_003113815.1 Sphenodon punctatus | reverse complement strand
GGGGGGGGGGGGGGGGGAGACTGGCATCTAGACTGGGGCAGGCTTGAGCCCTGGCAATTCATTGTTTACAGATGAAACACTGACAGCGAGAGCTGCCCCTCAGGACACAGACTAACAACTGTAACCCCCTGCCCCCCCCCCTTCAGTCAGTTTTACCCCCCTCTGAAGCATTTTAGTGGGAAAAGTTATTGACTGGCTGGCTAATACATTTCAGACAGGGGGCGTTAAGGGGCATGTGCGGACAGTAGCCGCATTTGCTTGGAGCTCCCGCAGCCCGCCATTAAAACAAACATATCCAAAAGCAGTATTTCAGGGGCTGAGCTTAGCCGAGGTAACCTCCGTTAAAGAGCTAGGTAGTGTTACATGAGTCAGGCTCTCTGTTAGACGGAGACTTAGTAGTTGGGGCTAAAAGGACGGGGAGACATAGTGCATCCTTTTGGGATCTCTTCAGTTGCTGCTTCCATTTCGCCCAAGGGGTTTATGTAACCTTGTCGGGTTTTTGAGATATATTTGGTTTATTATTACAAATTATATCTATTTCATTCTTTGTATGTTGTTCGTCTGGGCCATGGCTAGAGCCGGTGCTGGCAATAAATTATGATATGATATAAAAAAGAAGATAAAAGATTCCCTGTGCAAATTAATGGACAAAAGGCACAAAACAAGGGATCAAAAAAGTTGAAGAAAGATCTCTGGGTCCCGTCTACATGGTTAAAGCGAAAGGAAACACCCGATCCAAGGATCAGGCTGACCCGGGAACGCCGGAATTGCTGACTTTGCTGAACAGATCGCCACCGTAGTGAAAAGAAACCATTCAAGCCCAGCTGAGCAGTGGGGGAGAATGGGGGGAGAGGGGGGCCGGACAGGGATCCCTTCCCTGGGCTTCCCGTTGGATCTGGGGAGGCAGTTGAAGAGCAACGCACCGTCTGGTAGTGCCACAGGGTGCGCGACAAAGGGCGACTGGCCCTTCGCGGTGTGACTGAGTACTAGCGGGAATAGAGGTCATTGATTGGCTGGTGCTTTTTTGGTGGGGCCCAAGGGTGTTTTGGGGTGGGTTGATTAGAGAGAGGGTATAGAGTAGGAGTAGAGGAGATGACCTGGTGGGGATTGGTATAGGGGATTCTCGACCCCTCGCGAGAGGGCTGGGGCTTGACCCAGCAAGGGGGGTGGGATACACCTCCCTGTGAGAGGTGAGGGGTGGGGGGTTGTGGGGTGGGAGTCCCCCTCACCGGCCTGGCGACTCAGCCACGGGGCTGGGGAGACGGACCTGCCATGTGGGATGCCTTGGCTATGGGGGTCGTGATTGGAGGGTACTTACGATCTTGGAGAGGGCTGAGGTGTTTAGTGCCTGTGCGCCACATTGCCCCCAGGTCAGTTGATGGGGTGGATAAGAACATAAGCAGCGCCAGACTGAGTCAGACCAATAGTCCATCAAGCCCAGCATCCTGTCTCCGCCAGTGGCCAATCTTGATCACTTGGGATTCGCCCTTTTCTCTCTGTCTCGTCTGCCAAAACTCTTGTTCATGCTCTGGTCATCTCTCGCTTCGATTACTGTAACCTCCTTCTCACTGGTCTTCCCCGGTCTCACCTTTCTCCCCTCATCTCTGTCCAAAACTCTGCTGCCAGGGTCATCTACCTCGCCAGTCGCTTCGACCATGTGCAGCCCCTCCTCTCTTCGCTTCACTGGCTTCCCCTTCCTGAACGAATCCTGCACAAGCTCCTAGTCTTCACCTATAAAGCTCTTCACAACCTTGCTCCCCCCTACCTCTCTGCACTTATCGCCCTCCATACTCCAGCCCGTGCACTTCGCTCCTCCTCTGTCCCTTCTCTCACCCTTCCACGCCTTCCCTGCTCCCCTAAGCGCCTTCGTCCCTTCTCACTTGCTGCCCCCCATGCCTGGAACTCCCTCCCTGTCCACATCCGCCTTGCCCCCTCCCTTCATACCTTCAAATCTCTCCTTAAAACTCACCTCTTTCGCTCTGCTCTGTCTGACTCTTTATCCTGCTGAGCCACTATTCCTATACCTACGATCGGTTTACCCTTATCCTTGCAACATGGACCTGCCTGCTGTCATTCTCATCGTAACCAAGCCAAGTACGTGCACTTGAGACCTCGCATCTTCATGAATGTTAGACCCCTTGTCTCTCCCTCTGTTCCCCTTCCTAAGTCTCTCCCCCAGCTCCTGTCTCTCAGATTGTAAGCCCTAGGGGCAGGGACCCTGTCTATTTTATTACTTTGTAAAGTGCCAGGTACACTGCTGGCGCTATATAAATGTTTGTTAATAATAATAATAATAATAATAATGGGAGAAGAACCAACAGTCCCAATGGGCAATCCATTCCCCATTCTTCACTCCCAGCTCCCTACAGTAAGAAGTTCACCCCATAAGCTACTTGGTTAGTAGACATGAATGGATCTATTCTCTAACAACTTATCCAGGCCTTTTTTAAACCCAGCTATACTACCGGCCTTGACAACGTCCTCTGACAACAAATTCCATAAGTTAATTATGTGTTGAGTGAAAAAGTACTTCCTTTTATTTGTTTTAAATCTGCAATTGGAAAATGAAAAATAAAATGTTTTGGGGAGATCCACTATGCAAATGCTAAACATAAAAAAAAGTGAGAGTTTTGCTTTTTCTCCAACAGAATAAATTTCCAATGCCAAAAAGTAGTAAAAGATGCAGAAGGAAGATACATTACACTGCAAGGAACATTGGAGAATGAGGAACACACAATAGCAAGTGTGTACACGCATAATGTGGCTCAATTCACCTTTTTAAGAAAAGGGCTGAAACAAATAAAGGAAGTAGCAAAAGGCAAATTAATTATTTTGGGGGACTTAATTGTGCTTTCCCCTCATTGGACAAATCTAACAGAAAGGATATCAATAAAACACACACGCAAAAATGTTTCCCCTTTCTAGGCTAAGGAAGGAGTTAACTTGCACCAGGGAGAAGGCTGGCTCCAGCTGAGATGGGATCCTCTTCTCTCGTCCCTGGAGCTTAATGCCTGGGTTTAGTCAGCTCCTTCCTTAGCCTGGAGAGGTGAAACTCCTAGTCCTAGGCCTTAAAGCTTTGGGGTGCAGGAAGCAGGGCTTAATTTTGTCAGGGGGCTTCTCAGGGCTCAGCCCTGGCAGATAAATTTGAGGGGAGAGCTGAGCCCTGGGAATTGTTCCCAATAGGAATGTGCCCCCCAAAATGTGAAAGACCAGGAAAAGGCTGATATTGGCCATTTCAGGATTGGTAACGAGAGCCAGAAAAAAACATGGCTGATTTATTGGCAGAGAGAGACAGAAGCAGCATCTACCCCGGGTTGCACCACAGTAGACGATGCCATTGCACCAGTCACTATTACCCTCCATTCCCATCAGTTCTGTTGCCTCTGAGGTCTTTTGGCAGGAAAAGTTATTTATAGGCTGTGGAAGGATTTCTGTCAGGAAACCCCAGGTTTATACACTCGTGAGGTGGTTACTAAGCAGCCAGCCAGGCAGAAGCAGCATCTATCAGGGGCTGCATATGTGTCAATAAAGCGATAGCTCCCTGTCTGGCTGCCCTCATTTCCTATTATGTTCCCACCTGGGAACTTCACTCCTCCTCTGACGGTCACCCACCCTCGCCTGCCTCAGAGTGGGTCCTGAGCCGGGTGGGCGGCACTGCTTGCTTTGCTGTGTGTGTGGGGAGGCACAAATCTGTTGTGGGGAGTCGGTGCAGGGGTCTTGCAACTTTTAATTAAATCTCCTCGGTTCTATCTAAAATATATACAGCCAACAGCGTGGTTCATTTTCTTTCTGGGCTGCAAGTGAGTGACATAAAGTCATGTCTTGGTTGATTGATACTTATTGAAATAGTCACAAAAGGGCAAAAATAAAACTGTCATTCTGCCTCCAAAATTCAAACGTCTCACTAACTTTCTTGTTTTTCCCATCCAGTTTGTCCGAGATTGGGCCAGATTCCACACCTCGCCTCGTTCTCCTTGTGAACCGTGGAGAACGTAGCAGGGAACAGCCTGGCAGAAAAGAAGGCTGCAGTCAGACAACAATGGAGTCCCTTTCCCCTGTTCCCCACTGAAACCCATCTTCCCCTTCCTCTTCTCATGCACCAAAACAAAACCCTTTCCCTCCCATTTCTCCTCTCTCCTGTCCTCCTCCTCCCTTTCCTCTCTTCTGATTCAGCTTGTCGCAGGACTCAATCACCCCAGTTCTCTCAGCCAGAAGCAAGGCTTGTTCCCAAGCCTACACCTTCAGAAGACGACAGGTGGCCAAGGAGGGCACGGAAATCAAGGATTTGATGGTTCAGGATAAAGGTAAGTGATGGTGAGGTGATCTATTTTTTTACACTGCTCCCCCACGCGCCCGGCAGATCCTGGCAGGAATCACGTGCCCTGTCACAAAGGGAGATGCTCTTTGCTTTGTTCCTTTATTTCTTAGAACATGGATAGGGAGCCAAATTCTCCCAATTGCTCCCACACGCCCCCAGCTGCATAGGTGGCTGGCCAGCAACCTCATTTATGAGTGAGCCGAGCACACATGAGCTACGTAACAGTGATGATTCTGAAGTAGGAGGGGGGGCATGAGATGGGTTTCTTTCTGGCTTTGCTTCCTTGCTTGCAGTTGCTGGTTGCCGTGTGCTCTAACTGCTGTGACTTGGGGTATTTTCAGACGTGACGCTGGCCGTTGGCCCCGTACCGGCACCACCAGCTTCGTTCCCCGCCGGGGTCACCCCGTAACGGCACAACAGACGTGCCGGGGGGATCCCGGCGGGGAAAGTGGGAGGGACCGGGGCCGCGCGGCGCAACGTGCGGCCGCACGGCCCCGCCCCCTCCACGCACCCCGCCATCCGCCCTCTGAGGAGACGGGCGGGCGGGCGGCGGGGCCAATGCGGCCGCCGCGTCCGGCCGAACGTGCCACGGCCCGGGATCCCGCCGGGGATCCCAGTCCGTGGCGTGCGGCCAGACGTTACTTTTCCTTGGTCACGGCCCGGGGTCCGTTTGACCACGCTTCCCAGGACCTTCCCCCGGCTAGCCCGGGAAGCTTGGTTCAAACGAACCCCATGTGGGGATTGACCGTGGCCAACATCTGGCGCGCCGCAAACAGACGTACTGGACACGGTGACCACAGGTGGGTATTCACCGTGGTTCACCGTGTTCACGTAACGTCTGAAATCGCCCTTGGTGTGAAGACCTATATGATTTATTTTGAGTGGCAAACTGGCTAGTGTAGTGGCTAGTTCACTGAGGTCACAGCTCAAGTCACTTTGACATAGCTTTCCTGCTGGTACACTAATTGACTGAAGTTGACTTACGAAGACATGTCTTTGTTGCAGGGATTTTCGGTTTGTTCTCATTGATTTCAATCGGAAACAACTTCCCCCACTGAAATCAATGGCAAAAGACCTTAAACTGAAGAAACCCATAGGGGTGGGTGAACACGGTTTGGAAGTTTGTAGTTCGGACTGAACTCGACCAGTTCGGTCGACCGAACCGAACTCAATTTTTGAACTGAACGGAACCGAATCTCCGAACTCGGCTCTGTTCGCCCATCCCTAGAAGATAATATTCTATTTAGTTCAATGGGGTTTGAATTTCCGAACTTCGTTCGGAAGTTTGGAGTTTGGACTGAAGTCAAATAGTTCGGTCGACCGAACCGAACTTCTGAACCGAATTTCCGAACTGAACCAAACCGAACCAAATTTCCAAACTCAGTTCTATTCCTCCATCCCTAGAAACTCAAAACTGAATCAAGAACTGAAACATATGAGAACCGAAACCAAAAAAAAACAAATCTGAATTTTTGCCCAGAGTACCACCCCTAGTCATGGCTTATAGGGTAAGTTAAAAATACTTTCCCTGTGGGGTAGGAATTTGCTGAAGAGAAGTGTCAAGAGCAGCCTTTAAGATGGAAATGGGGTACTGTGATTGGCCAGTTCTCCTAGCGCCTAGTAATTGGATTAGACACAAACTCCTTTTACAGATTGGTCATTTTCTCAGTCCGTATAATGAAGGGGACCTGATTGAGAACCGAGGTCCTTTTGAAACGGACGCCCCCCCCCCCTTGCCCACGTATGCGGGAGGGAGGTGCGTCAGTTTGAACGATGCAGCTGGTGCAGGCGGGAATGAATGGGCGTCCGTGTAAACGACGCAGCCGGTGGGGGGGGGGAGCACTCCCGTGCTCCACCCACCTCCACTCATCACCCACCCATGGAGCAATGGGCGCCAATTCCAGATGCTCCGTGCGCGGAGATGGGTGAAGTTGGGTGTGGATCCATGGGAACGCCACCCCCCCACACCGGCCGCCCACCCATGGCGCTACTCACCCATCTCCCCATGCACCCACGCCCATTTGAAAAGAACCTGAGTAAAAGACGATGTGACTGCCAGCTGGGGGAGAAGTAGAGTGTCTCTGTACTGGGTGCTGTTGGATACTGAGGGAGAGCTGCCCTGCCAATCACCCTTCTGCCATCCTTCTCTCACAGGTATTTAACCAGGGACTGGGGCCTTTTGGATGCCAGCCCTTGGGCGCCAGCCATTGTCGGGCCATTTGCGGGCGGCTTCGACTGCATCTCCCTTGCTGGAATATCCGTGAAGATTGGTTTTCATATGAATCCTGAGGAGGGGCCCCATTTTGAATGTTTGGTGCCCCGGATTACATCTTGCAGGCAGAAGCTGTATGTTGCGGGGGCACTTGTGTCTGTGCTTTGGGAGTAGTGAGTAACACCAAGAGAGAACACCAGTGGGAGCAGTGGACTTCCTCCCCCCCTCTCGTTTGCTGGACTGCAAGGGGGTGGGGCTCCAGGCACCATTTTGAAATTTCCTCCAGGATTAGCACTGCTGCAGAGAACGACAGCGGGAGCAGCAGACTTTCTCTCCCCGCCTCCCCCCCCCCCCCCGACAGCCCCATTTACTGGATTGCAAGGGAGTGAAGATCCAGGCACCACTTTGAAATCTGCACCGGAAATTCGAACCTTAAGGGAAGGTAGGCTGCCGGTACAGCAGGGTTTTCCTCCTCAGCTAGGGGACAATTTAATGCAGGTAGGTCAATTTCAACCCAGTTGAAAATAAATAATTTTATTGTTAAAAATCTTTACCCACGGATGTTAGTATTGTCCATGCTTTTCCCCCTGACAGTACTGGAAAGAGGATAGAGCGTTCTCGACTAGGTTCAATTCCTTCTAAATTGTCCAGTAGAGGTATGTCACATTTTGGCTCCCCTAAAGAGGTCACTGGGGTTGAGGATCATGTTGCCCCCCACCTGGGAGGCTATGGTCCTCTGCAGTAGGAGGATCCAATGGTTCTAATGGACCAACTGGTATAGATTTAGGAGAGGCCTTACAGGGTCATTTTCTTACCTTAAAATCGAACTTGGAGCATAGTTTTTTACACTTCTTGGATAATTTTCAATTTAGGTTGAGATTAGGTTGAGTATTCCTGATGGAGGCTCATCACCTTGAAAAATGTATGGTCCCTTAGGGAGGACTACAGCGCCTTATTCTTTTGTTAATCCCCAGATGTGTATGTTAAGGATGTGTTGGTTGCTATTAAGGATGTTAAAAACCTCTCTCGAAAATGGCCAAGGAAATGGTAGGAGACTTGCTCAGTAGGGTTCGTCCTTCATTCCACGCTGTTCCTCTGCACAGTTATAGGGGGAGTGTCCAGTGCTGCAACGAGTGGGCATGTCCACCCTCCCGCTGCACTGCTGACTCTGCCGATGTGGACTGTGCTGGGGGGAACGTCTGCCAACTCTTCCTGCTTTGCCCACAGGTGCTATACCAGGACCACTTACTCCACTACCATTCCATGGGCCACTTCTTGGATCACGGTCATAATGGGTGTTTTTACACACACATTTCTCCTGCATGTTTGCTGTTATATCCTGAACTTTCTGTGTGTCTAAATCACTCACCCAGATCTTAAACATCCAGCTCTTTGAACTTCTGCGTAGAACTTCTTCAGGAACTTTTATGTGTAAAAGGTTCTCCTGGTAAACTGCTGTGGTCAGCTTGGTTTCCATGGCAGCCTGTCACATCTACAGCTGCAGCTACTTTAGGCTGCCTCAGGGCAGTGTGTGTGTGTGTGTAAGAATGCATCTGGAACTTACTTGTGGACTTGTAAACCCAGAACTGGTTGTAAACCCAGAAGATTGAAAAATCCAGAACTTTAAGGTTTGTGTAAAAATGTCCAATGTCTCCACTCAGAAACCAATTCAACAAATTAACGTGTGTGTGTGTGTGTGTGTGTGCGTGTGTGAAGAGAGAAAGACTGTATAGACAATAAGAACATAAAAATCTCCATAATGAGCATAGCAACAGTTCATCTACCCGATAACTTGTCTCCAAAGCTATAGCAGCAGGAGAGAGGTGTGCATGGGACACTTGAACCATACTCTAAAATGTTTATCTGGGGAACTTCCGTCCCATGGACCAAATTTGGCCTGTGGCTGTTTTTTCATTTGGTCCCTCAGAAGTTCCTAGATCTGGAACAAGTCCCCTTCTTCTCTGATCTGTCACCCGCAGTCGTATTCGTACTAAGATGCCGGACAACTCAAGGTCGTCGACCCCCACTGCTCGGGCGGTGTTATCTCTAGCAGTTAGGGCAACCATCTCGCTGATCCGAAAGGCTCCAAAAAACGTTAGTACATACGCTGTCGTGAAAAGTTGCGCTTCAAAGGCGTCCCTACATACTAACGGAAGTACCCCAACCAACTGCTGCAATATAGGGGAGGTAATCGGAGCCCTGACTGCCCTTGGTCGGGTAGGTGCCCTAGTCCAGTTCTCCAACATGTGCTTTATAAAAACTCCCCTGTCTGGGGAAGGAAAACCCATTAACTTACTGGCGAAGGAAAGGGCTGCTATCTTCCCTGCTATTGTGCAAGGTGCCAACCCATTGCGCCTCAGTCAATAGCAAACTGGAGGACCTCAGCTTCAGCTATGGGAAATCCTAGTCCCCACACACGGGCTGCCCTGAAGTTCTGAAACTCACGTAATGCCCTGCCATAGGCTGCCTGTGTCCTTGGAGCAAGGGATCCCTGCACGATGTTCTGCAGTTCTAACACTCAGAGCTCCACACCCCAGGTGGCAAAGGGTCTGGTGTTTCCCTAGCCTCCGGTGCCAATTCTTGAAAACGGTCCACCTGGAACCGAGAAAGGGCATCGGCTATGCCATTGTCAACACCAGAAACATGCTGAGCCGTGAATAAGATATTACCTTTTAAACATGCTCCTACCAGTGCTCTGACCAAAGTCATAACTCTTGGAGACTGCGAGGACAAGGAATTTACCACATGTACCACTGCCGAATTATCACACCAACATTTTATCTCATGGTTCGCAAAGTGCTGGGCCCATAACAGGACTGCTATCACTATTGGGAATAGTTCTAAAAAGGTTAACTCTCTGGTGACTCCCGTTTGATGCCACTCATCAGGCCACCGAGCTGCACACCAGCGTGTTCTAAAATAAACACAGAAACCCACTCCCCCAGCTGAGTCAGATTGAACCTGCAGGTCGGCCCGGAGTAACAACCTCTCCCTCCAAAAGCGGACACCATTAAACTCTTCTAAGAATTCCAACCACGTACTCAAATCCTGCCGCATTTCCTTCGTGACCCGTATATGATAGTGAGGCGACAATCCATCCCTCAACTTACCATATAGACGAGACAAGAAAGCTCTCCCTGGTGCAACAACACGGCAGGCAAAATTGAGACTCCCCCCCCAATGACTGCAAGGCCCTGACGGTTATCTTTCGCAGTCCCAGAGTTTCTTTATTCTTCTGCCTGAGGGACACCAATTTGTCATCTGGTAATCTCGACACCAATTGTTCTGTATCTAACTCGATCCCGAGGTAGGTTAGTCTGGTTGCAGGGCCCTCAGCCTTTTCTGGGGCAAACGGGACTCCCCATTCCCTGGCGGAATTTTGAAACAAGCGCGGTCGGTTGAGTATCAAAAAATCATCAAGATATTTTGTCACATCGCCCGAGCGCATCCTTTGCTTAAAAGCCCATTCAACCAAGGAGCTGAAGCGCTCAAATGCGGAACATGATATTGAACACCCCATTGGCATGGCCCGGTCATAATAATACTGACCTTCAAAAAAGAAACCTAATAGGTGGAAACTGTTAGGGTGCACTGGTAGCTAGCGAAATGCAGATTTAACATCACACTTTGCTAGCAGTGCCCTCCGTCCCAATGCCCTTGCCTTCTCTACTGCGACATCAAAAGACGCATACCTGATGGTTGTCAACTCCTTTGGGATGGCATCATTAATGGAGTTTCCCTTTGGATGAGACAGGTGGTGTATCAATCTGAACTCGTCAGTGGCTTTCTTTGGCACAACTCCCAATGGTGACACTATCGAATTGTCCATTGGGGGAAGGCCAAATGGGCCGGCTACCCTACCTGCCTCCACCTCCTTTCCAATCTTTGTCCTAACAACCTCCTTTAGACCCACTACAGATTTCAGATTCCGAGGAACCAGACAAGGGAGGACCAGGCCTGTTGGGATTATAAACCCTTCCTTAAAACCTTGCAACACATAGTGTACCGCTGCTTGATCTGGGTAATGTAATAATGCCTGCTCTAAACACTCAATTCTTACCGGTGTCGGTTCCCTTTTTAGCTCCATTCTCAAGTGCTGAAGTTTGAGTCCCTCTGCTGCTTCCGTCTCGTTGCCCATATCTCCCTTTTTCACCCTTTTGACGTCATCGAAAGCAATTACAGTGCGGGTGACTCCCCGAACAGCCAGAGCACACGTGCCGAAAGCGGCATGACTGCCTGTTACACCTACCGGACTTATTGTACTCCCAACAAGGGCCCGGACCCCCTTGTGCCCACCTTCAACTGTCCCCCCGAAATGGCTCGTTAGCCGGTGCCACCCCACCCCGCACTAAAGTATGCCCACTGTCAGTACGGGGTGCACTAGTTGCATCAGTCATGCCCTCGAGCCACAAATTGTGAGCGTGAACGTCGCAGCATAAGCCAGGATTAGTCACTGCCTGATGACGAAAGGCTTCGTCATAGCGCAACCAAGCTCCAGGCGGTCCAGTCCTGTACTCCCTCCGCACAATGTCGGCGTATTTATGCAATTCCAATCCACGCCCAGGGTAAGCCTGCATCATAACTCCCATAAAGACTGCATACGCCTATGTCCAGTTGGCCCAATTCCTATCTGCTTTAGGGCGTCTGAACTTTTCCTTATCCTTGTCCCCCTCTAGTGTCATGTGCTCCACTATAGGGTCACTGAACAGTAATGCAAACAAATCAAATCAACGTACTCATCTCTCCATATCTTTTCTTTAGTGGCTTGGTGCAAATGTTCCCCGAATGGGGCCACTAAATCTAAACTTGCGCCACCTGGGGGTGGTGGGGGGCATACTCCTACTTGTGCTGGTAGGGATGTAACAGCAGCGGAGGGGGCAATTCTCTGCCCAGGTAGGGGCACTTGTCCTGGCCCTCCCACAGGTGCATTTGCTAGTGCCCCAGGTTTCTGTGCTGTACCCCTGCACTTTCCGAGGATAGGGTGACCGGTGTCAGCATCACCCATGCCCCATTCATCCATGCCAATTGGGAATGTCCCTGTTGTACCCTTTGGGGTACTTCCACTTGCGGCCCTATCGCGCTAACCACCCCGCTCCCGAGGGGGTTCCCTGCACCCCCTTGCTGCACCCCCGTGGCTTGACACCCTGGTTCCATCGCCTCCATCATAACGACCTCTGACTGCTGCACCGGCCCAGCTGGTCAGTCCCTGAGCCCCCCACTATCCGTTAAATTACCTGGTTCACCTTGGGCCACTTGTTGGTAAGTGGCTCCAGCGGTGGTGTTCTGTGCTACATCTTCTCCTGCCTGGTCACGCCTATGTCCCATCAGCTCATTCTCCAGTGCCAGGATCCGCAGCCACATCTGCTCATCCCCGCCGCATTCTGGTTGGCCCTGCTCCATGCACCGCCTGCTGTAGGGGGACACAACACCCCCAGACCTGGCATGCCCCACCGGCACGCCGGCTCCATGGTGGGAGGGATCCACCACCCTGGCTCCGCCACCAGGGTACATTACTTGCTGGCTGCGATCCCTGCCTGCTCCACCAAGATCAAATCCTCCTCACCCACCTTCCACCCTCAGAGCAGGGATGCCTCTCTCCCCATACAATGCCTGCAATAAGGGGCCGGTTGGGGAACCCACTCCGGGCTGTTCCAGCCCATGCCTAAGTAGGCCTTGGTCTCCCTCTTGCCCCCTGCTGCCCTCACCCTGGGTCCCTGTTTCTACACCCAGACCCCTGTCGGGCAACTCACTGCCACGGTACGGCCTCCTGCCCCCCCCCTCGGTGCGGTATCGAGCTGGGGGGGCTGATCACCCCGCCTCCCCGTGTGGTGTGGCCGATGCGCGACGCTTGTGGGGCTGCAGCCATTCCCTGTAACCCTGTGCCTTCCCGTCCCATGGGCAGCGGGGGGTAACCCTGTATTCCCACGTCTACTTCTCGGTCTGTTTGCCCGTCGAGCTCCACACGGATCGCCAGGTCTTCCCAGCGTTGCTCCTGCCTCCCGGGGGTCCTTCGCCCCACCATCATGGCTTCGCAGGCCACCAGGCGGGCCAACATTTCTTCCCTTGTGGGAATCATCTCTAACAAAGACACACACCCCTGGCTGCGCCATCCGCAGCCTATCCTCTTCATGAGGCGGTTCCACCTGGGTTTCTTTCGCGCGGCTCTTTGCCGCCCCGGTCTTCTTGCATCCCCACCTCATTCTAGTAGAAGCCCACCTTGCTTCAAAGTCCCAATTCCGTTGCCGGAGCTCCGCTCGGTCAGTATCAAGGGAGTCCTGCTGCTGACTGTTCGGCCTCCAGACAGGGAATGCTGCACTCTCTGCAGCGCGGGAGGACGGCCCCGCCTACAAGGGGCCGCCTCCCAGCCCATGTAACTGCGCTTCTTCATGCCACTTGCACTGCTTGCCAGGCAACCAGGGCTCAGCAACGCGGGCAGCCTTCTAAAAGGCATCCACCCACTGCGGCGCATTTCTGCTCCCTGGAGGGGCGCAACAAATCCCCTTCGCCGCCATTTTGCGGCGAAGGGACTTCTAAACTCAAAATGTGAGGACTTTGAAAATAGAGGGAGAAGGAACAATCTGAGACTCCTGGGTACCTCAGAGGGGACTGAAGCAGCGAATGGTAGAGATTTAATTTTGAGAGCGGTGAAAGAACTGTTCTCCCCCAAAACTGAACTACATGGTATAGAGATAGAACAGGCCCATAGGATGCTGCCTAGGCCCAGGCCTAAGGAAGGGGACCCACCATGAGCCTTAATATTTAAATGCCTATGGTTCCAAGATAAAGAAATGTTGTTAAGAGAGATGAGGAAGGCAGGATAAATCCTATATGAAGAGGGGAAAGCTGTAATCTATCCAGACCTGGCAGCAGGCACCATGGCACGAAGAAGGAAAATTTACTTCCCAATTTAATGCCGTGGAATCAAAATGCAAATTAGATATCCAGCTCACTTTCCCTTCATTTATGAAGGCGCTAGGAAAACCTTCAATGATCCAAGGGAGTGAGTTAGAGAAATATATGGCCACTCAGATGGGGGATTTTCAGAGCCAGGAGGAGGAAGGATAAACTAGCATGCCAAGAAGGAACCATGAGATAATAATTCCCTCTTAAAGTGTAAAATCTTGCTAATTTCTGTAAGGGTTAATGTGCCAGAAATTTTGCAAAAGGTGTTCAAAAAGGTCATTGTTTTCCCCCTGGGTGTTGTAAAATGGTTTAGTAATTGGCATGTCTGTTACAGAATATTATAGAGAAAGGTTAATTTTAACTTTCTCCAGCAGACGGTGGCAGAGAACCATCTAGCAAACACCAATACTCACTTGGTATATATAGGTCTAGCATGGCCACCCAACTGCAAGGGCTACTAGCAAACAGCTAGAAACAGACTCTTGATGGGCTGGAACCTAAGAAATACATATATTTTCCTCTCATTTAGCTTTTCAGAAAGCTACATAGACCTCATTCTTCAGTCCAAATAAGGTATGGAGAAAAAATAAACTAAAGTAGAGAAAAAAATATTCCCCAGGGAACTTGGTGTAAACTTTAATTAACTCACAGAACAGACTGCCTTGGAGTGGAGAAGAAGGAATTAGGGGACGAGACCAGAAGCTATTAAAAAAAGGTGTCTGTTTTTTATTATTATTATTATTATTATTATTATTATTATTATTATTAACAAGCATTTATATAGCGCAGCAATGAACCTGGTGCTTTACGAAGTAATTTACCCTTATCCTTGCAACATGGACCTGCCTGCTGTCATTCTCATCGTAACCAAGCCAAGTACGTGCACTTGAGACCTCGCATCTTCATGAATGTTAGACCCCTTGTCTCTCCCTCTGTTCCCCTTCCTAAGTCTCTCCCCCAGCTCCTGTCTCTCAGATTGTAAGCCCTAGGGGCAGGGACCGTGTCTATTTTATTACTTTGTAAAGTGCCAGGTACACTGCTGGCGCTATATAAATGTTTGTTAATAATAATAATAATAATAATAGACACAGTCCCTGCTCTACGGCTTACAATCTGAGAGATGGGGGAGGGGGGCAGAGACGAAGGAAGGGGAACAGAGGGAGAGACAAGGAGTGTAACATTCACGAGGATGCGAGGTCTCAGGTGCATGCACTTGGCTTACTTACATCAAGCTATGAAGACAGGCAAATAACAAAACAAAACAGAACCAATTCTGCCTCACAGTAATGTTCTTTTGATGTTTATACAAACTTCAGGAATATAGTCTTTCCAAAAAGAATGTAGGTAAATTGGAATAAATAAATCAAACTGCTACATAATTTAATAGGGCTTGCGAGAAGTCACAGCAAAAGTCGCGACTCCATGGATACACCCCGCACAGGAACTAACAATTTAATAGTTCCAAAATTGTTGGTTGTTTAGTTTTGGTTACATTAACAGTTACAGGCGGGAATGGGGCAGCAAAAAGGTACAAGGCAAATTATAATTGTATGACAGCAGAGAGAGAAAATGATCTTGACAAAATAAATGGGTCAAGACAATGGAGAAAGAAACATAAACCTATTAAGGGAATAAAAATAAAATGATGACTGACCTGAAACTATGCACATTAAATGTACATGGACTTAATTGTCCAACAAAAAGAAAATGAACATGGGCAATTCCTAAGTAAACATCAAATATCAATTTGCAATTAGCATTGCAAGAGACACATTTACTTGCACGAGACAATTGAAGGATGAAAAATAAAATGTTTGGGGAGATCCACTATGTAAATGCTAAACATAAAAAAAAACTAGAGTTTTGCTTTTTCTCCAGCAGAATAAATTTCCAATGCCAAAAAGTAGTAAAAGATGCAAAAGGAAGATACATTACAGTGCAAGGAACATTGGAGAATGAGTAACACACAATAGCAAATGTGTACTCGCTTAATGTGGCTCAATTCACCTTTTTAAGAAAAGGGCTGAAACAAATAAAGGAAGTAGCAAAAGGCAAATTAATTATTTTGGGGGCTTCGATTCTCCTTTCCCCCCAATGGACAAATCTAACAGAAAGGATATCAATAAAACACACACGCAAAAATGTTTCCCCTTTCTAGGCTAAGGAAGGAGTTAACTTGCACCAGGGAGAAGGCTGGCTCCAGCTGAGATGGGATCCTCTTCTCTCGTCCCTGGAGCTTAATGCCTGGGTTTAGTCAGCTCCTTCCTTAGCCTGGAGAGGTGGAACTCCTAGGCCTAGGTCTTAAAGTTTTGGGGTGCAGGAAGCAGGGCTTAATTTTGTCAGGGGGCTTCTCAGGACTCAGCCCTGGCAGATAAATTTGAGGGGGGGGCTGAGCCCTGGGAATTGTTCCCCAGTAGGAATGTGCCCCCCAAAATGTGAAAGACCAGGAAAAGGCCGATATTGGCCATTTCAGGATTGGTAACGAGAGCCAGAAAAAAAATGGCTGATTTATTGGCAGAGAGAGACAGAAGCAGCATCTACCCAGGGTTGCACCACAGTAGACGATGCCATTGCACCAGTCACTATTACCCTCCATTCCCATCAGTTCTGTTGCCTCTGAGGTGTTTTGGGGGGAAAAGTTATTTATGGGCTGTGGAAGGATTTCTGACAGGAAACCCCAGGTTTATACACTCGTGAGGTGGTTACTAATTAGCCAGCCAGGCAGAAGCAGCATCTATCAGGGGTTGCATATATGTCAATAAAGCGATAGCTCCCTGTCTGGCTGCCCTCGTTTCCTATTATGTTCCCACCTGGGAACTTCACTCCTCCTCTGACTGTCACCCACCCTCACCTGCCTCAGAGGGTATTTTCAGACGTTACGTGATCACGGTCAACCACAGTGAATCCCCATATGGTGATCGCGATCACAGAATGTCTGTTGGGGGGAACGGAAGTTCCCCCCCAGATGTTCACCCCCGTGAATCACGGGGGGGAAATCACATTCACCCCGCGAACAGCGGTCCCGGCGGAACCGGCGCCATTTGCGTGGTGAATGTGATTCCCCCCCGTGATGAAGGGGACTGTAACGTCTGTCCGCAGACCATGGCCCGGAATCCGCAGCAGGATTCCAGGCCATGGTCAATGCGGGCCGGCGCTGTGGTTGCATTGGCCGTGGCGCCCGCCCGTCTCCTGGAGGGCGGGAAGCCGGGGCAGTGGGGGGGGGGAGGCCGGGGCTGTGCGGTCGCACGTTGTGCTTCGCAGCCCCGTCCCCCACCCCCCGGATTCCCTGCTGAGATCGGCCACCTTGTCTGTTGGCCCGTTACACGGTGGCCCCAGCGGGGAATCAAAGGGATGATTCCATGCCGGGGCCAGGCCTGAAAATGAGTCTCCTGCTCCCTGAACCATCTTTGTTCTTTCTCTCATGCTGCCCCCTATGCCTGGAACGTTCTCCCAGAGCACATTGACTCTGCTCCCTTCCTCCCATCCTTTGTCCTTCCTGTCTTTTCTGTCAGGCTTCCCCTAGCTCCTCACTCCTGTAAGAGAAGTCTCAGTGCCAGTCTTATACTGTCTTATCCTTCAGGACCCCCCCCCCCTCCACACCTTGTAACTAAACTGAGCACATGCACCTGCAATTTGATTTCTCGGTTCATGCCTATATCTCTGTCTCTCCCTAGTCTCCTCTCTCTGCCCCTTGGGGCAGGGACCTATGTCCAGGGACCTGTGTTCACTGCATTTTCCCTATTGGCAGCAATGGGGAAACAACACGGGTTTCTTCCTGCTTATGTCTGATCGTGACCATTCAGCATTAGGAAGGAATATTGCTTGAGTTATATCAATAATAATAAACTGTGATACATATATGAATTGAAGAGGTTTATTTAGATTTTAAAAGGTAGTGTAAGGAAATTGTTTAAAGTTGCAATACCAGTGCTGCTAATCTGGTCGAAATCCAATGAATCATCTTCCCTATTTTTGGTCAAGAAATAAAGAGTCCTAGTTAAAGCTTAGCTGAATACAGTCCTCACTCCACTAAAGTAATTGGGAATATTGCCGCTGACGTCAGTGGAGTGAGGATCATACCTTTTTATTCTTGGTTACAAAACAATATTAAGAACAGAAGCAGACATAGGAAACCTTAATCTGAGAAGCATTGGATTTTGAAGCCAAGAAACTCAATCTAAAAGCTAAAAGGAGTTTAACTTTTCTGCTACAATGCCACCATCTACTGGACATCAACATTATTCATCATTATTATTATGTGATAGCAATGTCCCTATCATTGAACAGAAGTGATTAGAAACAGCCCTCTGCCCTGAGGGGCTTACATTCTAGGGTGCACATAGGGAAAGCCGGGATGCATTAATGATGTTGAGATGTTGCAGGTACGCATGCTTAACTTAGTTACAAAGAGAAGTTGGGGATCCTTTCATTCATTCATTCATTCATTCATATTTTATCCCACCCTTCCCTTAAAGCTCAGGATAATACAGTATAAGGAGAGGCATTAGTGAACAATCTATGTAGGTGGGGAACTAGGGAATTCTGATGGAAGAGATAGGTGTTTAGCAAGGACTTAAAGATTGCTTGGGCAGGAGGGTGCAGAGTGCTACGTGCTCAGTGGGGAGGGAGTTTCAGGCACAGGGGGTAGCATGGGAGATGCTCAGCTTTATGATCTTGTCTAGTATCTGACTTACGGGCTCCTCTCAGCCAAAATATCTCTGAAGAGTCAATAAAAGAAGAGCCCCCATTTTGTCGAGAATGCTAAAGGGCATAAAAATCTTGATCCCGTGCCAGGAACTTTTCCCCCCACCTTCAGGAACTCTGGCATGTGTCCAAATGAATCACCTTGCCTGGATTGACTGCATCAGGGCAGGCCTTAGACCAAGGCAAGGGAGGTGGCTGCCAATGGCCCGGTGCTGTAGGGGGTGCTGTGCTAATGCATTTTTCTTAGATCTGTCCATGCTCACCTTGCCCTTGGCCCACTAGCTCTGCACATGGGGAAGCGTGCATGACTCCCAGCTTGACAAATAGGCGGAGAAACCATGCAGTTGGACGTGGCCTAAAGTCAGCCCTATGCCACCTGAATTGCTTTGTATTCTCTCCCAAAAGAATCAACATCGTTGCAGCTGATTCAAGAAATCAATGTATTTGGATGAATCCTAGTCTGTCCCATAATTCCTCCGAATGGCTGCCATATTGTAACAGGAAGCCAGTCTAAACCACAATCCTCCATGCCGTACCCAACCCATGGGAGGATCATGCCCCAAGATGAAAGAATGAACTCTTTGGCTTCTAGATTGGGCCAGAAACCGCGCTAGATAGAAATAAATTAATAATTTACTAGCCTACAAGCCTCTCTTCCCCCATAAGTGAGAAACCAGAGGGACAGCAGGAGGGACATGTCCACTCTTGAGTTTCTAGGAAAGCACGACATCCTTGAAAATGTTCCTATTCAGGTGTGCCAGAGAAAGATTCCAGCCACAAATTTCCTATAACTATGGGGAATATATGTGACTGAATCCACTTTGTAAAAAGTATGTTTTTGCAAAAAAAAAATTGCTCATCAACTTGGTATCTTTACTTTGTGTGCCTTGGACATAATGTTTCTGCTCATGTAAAATCTGTCGGTCCAGTGGAGAACCTCGGCAGGGGATTGTGGGATGGCCGAGCCAGAGGACAGTGGATGGGTGGGATGTTTTTCCACATAGCCTTAAGACCTGACAGCTACTAAAAATATCAACATTCAGATGCAAATATCTGTGGACAACTCCACATCTGGCTAACTCACCCACCTTAAATCGGGTTCAGTGAAGCCTATACATGTTGGGTACTTCTCCAAAGTGACTGAGAAGGGCTGCTCTTGGAGACAGGATACTGGGCCTGATGGACCATTGGGCTGATCCAGTATGGCACTGGCTACGTTTTTATGTACAAAACACTATTTGCTTCTTGCTTCTTACATTTGCTTCTTACATTTCAGTTATTTTGGACACGTTGGAGTTTTGGGGGGAGGGGGGGTTTGGTCCCTTAAGTCCTTTGTTTTGACTCTGTTGAGCTTCTGCTATTAGCATGCTAGGACTGTTGCACAACAGTTTGGTACGCAGTAGCAGAGTGCGGAAACAGATTTATCCGGGTGGATACGATCTGATCCAGATCCCATGGAATGGAGTCTGGCCCCGATCCGGGCCCCATTCCACCAGAGATCCAGATCTGCTGCTCCTGCTCCTTCTCCTCTGGGCAGCGCCAATTTGCTCATGGGAAAATTAACCAAAGGCCTTTTATGTGATGATAAATCAATTTTATTTGTATAGTATCCCCTTTGCTGAATGGCACTTGGGGTGCTTCACAAGATGAATACTGTAAAGACCTGGCCTTGAACCAGTGTACACGTTGCGCAGACTGGTGGGCATCTCCACACCACTGAGGTGCCCTAGCTGGGACAGTAAACAAAATAGGGCTCCCAAAGCACTTTCACCACCTGAGAAGGTCAGAGCTGAGCAGGGAAGCCCGAAAGAGAGGTCTCGAAGCAGAAGGGAAAACTAAACAGCAACTGAAGCAGCTGATATGAGAATTTGAGATGAGCACGAACGGAACGGATGAGAACGGAGTGGGGGCAGCAAATCCCCCTCCAAACCCCTCTCCATCCGACCAGCAACCAGGAGATGGAGATGCGCTGCCAAACGCGCCTCAAAATCCCCTTCCAACTGATCGGCAACCAGGGGGACAAGGCTCAAACCCTGAACTCGAGATAGCCAGACTAAGAATGGAACATGAGCTCAGACTGGAGAGAATGAAACAAGAGGAGAACGAAAAACAAAGACAGGACCAAATTGAAATCCTGAAGACACAGGCAGCCCTAGGAATGAACCCTCAACTCCCTCCAGTAGGCAACATGGGAAACAACGCTGGAGGCAGAATTTGGGACTACGCCCCATTGATTCAATCAATGCATAGATGATTACTTCACAACCGTACGTCATGTGTGTCATCAAGAACAGATCCTCGGCGAAATGTGGCTCAAATTAGTGTTACCCAAACTCCCAGTGAAAGCAAAAGACTAAGAGGTCTACAACACAAAAATGGAGGAGAATCCAGTGCTGACTTTTGATGCACCCGTGACAGGGCGCTCCAAAGTTGTGGGGCAGCCATGGAGAAAGTCTCTCTGCGAGCCCTTGCTGTGAAGTAGGGATGGGCGAACAGAACAGAGTTCGGAAATTTGGTTCAGTTCGGTTGAGTTTGAAATTCGAGTTTGGAAATTTGGTTCGGTTCGGTTAGGTTTGAAATTCGAGTTTGGTTTGGAAGTTCGGTTCGGTCGACCGAACAGACCAAGTTCAGTTGAATTTCGAACTTCCAAACCAAGTTCGGCCATTCAAACCCAGGTTTTTTGGTGTGTGTTGCCACTAGGGATGGGCGAATAGAACGGAGTTCAGAAACTGAGTTCGGTTAGGTTTGAAATTCGAGTTCGGTTCTGTCAGGCACCGAGCCCCGGCACTCCCGCCCCCAGCCGCTCCAAAAGCCTCACCGGCGTCAGGCGGCCCCGCCGACGCGTCCCCGCAGCGGGGATTGCCGGCACCGGCAGGGCACGTCACCCGGAAGCAAGTAACCTCCGGCCAAGGGGAATCCCCACCCTCTCGGCCCCAGAGCGTCCCGCCGGCCCCAACAGCGGATAGTGATTCAGGGGGCGGAGTCAGCATCAAGCAACCAGCTGCACCTGACCCGCCCCCACCTCTGCGTCGCTCTGAGAGGCTGCGGCAATGCCCTGCACCCTAGGATAAAGCCCGCCAGGGTCAGAGGCTCAGGGCTGGTGATCGGAGCCGTGTGCCCGTGAGACTGGCCCTTGTGTCGTGGAGAGTGGTGTGAAGTGCGATTCCCCAGCACTGAGCAGAGATTCCTGAGTGTGAAGGTGTGAGTGTCGTGAGTGTCGTGAGTGATTGTGGGTGTGTATTGAGGTGCGACAGCAGGTAAGAGTGCGTTTCCCCGGATTGTTTGGGTGGTGGGGAGCACTACCGCTGGGGCCCTCCTTAGGAGTGCAAGACCTATCCAACTCCTCCCCCTCCTGGGGTGTGTGCACCCCTTGGCCTCACCAATCCCCTCACTTCCCAGGCCCTACCCTCTGCCCTCCCTGCGTGTGTGTGGTCCCAGCAGCGTTCAGGGCGTGCGCTCATCCCAGAGACCCAATGATGAGACAGGCTGGGGACTTATCGTTCAGATAGCCCTATTCCATTCTGAGGGTTCGTTTTCCAGGCACTGCCTCGCTGCCCCCTTTCCCTCTGGGTGCGTGTGGCTCCTTCCCCCCTCCGGTGGTAGCCCCAGATCCCGTCCTACCCCTCGAAGCCCCACAGGTTCGGAAGTTCAGTTCGGTCGACTGAACAGACCGAGTTCGGTCCGAACTCTGAACTTCTGAACTGCGTTCGCCCATCCCTACTGTGAAGATTTGACAGGCAGATAATACATGCAAGAGGCTGCTCCCAGCTAACCTTAGAGGCCACAATGGGACATGAGGGTGGAAGTCGTCTTTCAGATATTTGGAGCCCAGACAGCTTAGAGCTTTGTAGGTCAAAATCAACACCTTGAATTGTGCCCGTAGAACTACTGGGAGCCAGTGCAGACTCTGGAGCACCAGTGTAGTGTGCGCTCAACGAACAACCCCTCTGTGTTCTGCACCAGCTACAGCTTCCAAAGAGTCACCAAGGGCAGTAGAGCACATTGCAGTATAAGCCTGGAGTTAACAAAGGGCACTGATGTCTATGGCCAAATCTGAACTTAATGCCATCTTGGTGTCACTGGGGAAGGGGGAAAGGTCCTAGGAAGGGGATTCCCACAGCTCAACTCTCTCATGCCCCTACGCCCACGCACTCCTTTGTCTCCAAGGGCGGCCCTTCGTGGAGTAAGCCCATCAGGATAGTGTGTCGGTCCTGGTAGTCTCAATGAGACCAGACCCCTATCATCATAGGACGTGGAGACAGGAGGGGAGCGTAGGGCCTCACACCGTACACTCTCCCAAATATAACCTACACTAGGGTGAACAGGCAAAAGGGAAGGGGAGGGGAGGGGTGTGAGGAGAGCGGGTAAGGTCCCAGGAACACGGGCCCCCGGGTGGGGCACACACACAACTGCGACCAGGAGGGGAGAATGTCCGGGAAGGGGGGAGGGGAAGGGCTTCGGGATCCACATGCACCCCCTTGCACTCACACACACACACACCCAGCCACACTCTCTAACAGGAAGGATATGGGAACGGGAAGGCACAACAAATATTCGTGTAGTTGAGATCAAAGCACACACAACACACGTCACACGATAACTTAGCTTCCAATCTGTGCCGGCTTCCTTCCCTGCAATCCCCAGGGTCGGGTGCTTCCCGACGCTGGCTTTTATACTGTTGGCCCCGCCCCTGCGCAAGCCCGCAAATGTGCGGAGCGTCGCATGGGGGGAGACGCCGCCCCTGCTGCTTCCGGCAGCATAAGCCCCGCCTCCCCAGGCATCACCCAGGAAACCGAAACGCTGCCCAGCACTGGAGGTGCCACCACTGCCTCTAGAGAGGGAGTTGCCGCGGGAACCCCGAGGACGGGCCGTACCCGCTGCCGGCCAGTCCACCCCCCGGGCCCTCTGACACCCTCGCAGTCCCAGAGACTTGACACATGGTCATTTGAACCTTCCACTCTGCATTCCCTACAACTCCTTTTTAATGTGCCCATTTGCCACTGTACCCCACCATATACTAACAAAAAAAAACCACAGTATGATAATGTATACAATATCTGTAGTAAAACTTGGTAGTGACTAGTGAAGCAATGAGAAATAGTGAAGCAATGTTAAATGCTTGTGTGCACCTTCAGCTGCTTAGGAGTACTCTGGCTTTCAGGGCAAGCAAGTATGAAATCAGAATTTCTATGGTGTCTTCAGTTTGACCCCCTGGTCCAGCAAAAGACTCTCAAACTCACTCCATCAATGGGATCTCTGTGCTGTTCTTATCACCATTCTGGTCCTCCCAATCCTTACATTAAATGATGGGCTTCTTTCTGTGGGTCTCAGTGACAGGGCTTGAGCCTAAAGAATACATTTCATGAAGTTGCAATGGAAACCCCTGATGGCAATCAGCCTAGCAATCATTTTAGAGGCAACATATTGCTGGGGATCATGCAATGCACTTTGCGCACTCTGCTCATTTCCAAGCATCCAGAAGGGCAAACATCTTACGTGCCATCCATCAGCACATGCTCACCCACTTCCACTGGAAGTTGTAGTCACTAATTTGCACCCTTCACCCTGTGTGTGTGTTTGGGGAGCGTATGTGCACAATCCAAGTATCATTTTGCTCAGGGCATGAGATTTCAGATCAAACTCCAGAAGCCAAAAAAAAAAAAAAAAAATTAAAAAATATTTCAGGTCACCAGACTTGATCCTGATATTAAATCATTCTTGCCCCACTACACTCCTGAACCAGTCGCCAGCATCAGTCCTCTCTGAGTGACATTAGTGTGGGCGTGTGGTTATACAGGGTGGGGTGGGGATGCCTGTCCCCACACAGGGCACTTTGGCATTTTCTCTGGTGCCCCATGAGTGGGTGCTGTGTGGGTCATGGGGGCACGCATCCACACACATCACCTTTACATGAGCAGTCAGGTGGGTGGTTGATGGGTGGCCATCCATGAGCGGTTGCGTCTCATTTAAAAACACCTGTTCTGATCTCATCCCGCACTGCTGACTCACTCCACTGGAGTGATGGGGTTGTGTCAGCACAGCTGGGGAGAACGGCCCTCGAGTTGGGATGGGAGGCTAAGGGCGCTGTTAGACGATCCCGCTCACAAGCGGGATCGTTCAGTGCCAGCATCTCTCCCCCGCCTTCCTCTGTATGCCGTGTCTGATGTTCAGACACGGAGTACAGTCATTGTGTGCATGCTCGCCCTTCCGCGCATGCGCACTTGGCCAGGGAACCCGGAAGTGCAGCGTAAAGCCGGCACTTCGGGGTTCCTCTTCTGAGGGGCCAGGATCGCTGACCCGGTCAGACGCGGGGTAGGATCCGGCATTGACATTTAGACAAGCGCAAAGAAAGGCGGCTGACCAAAGGATCAGCCGCCTTTTTTGTCTCGTCTATAAGTGCCCTCAGCAGTTACAGTGGTTAAAAATTTATCGTCATTCTAGGCCCTTTCTGTGTGCGTCTGGGCTCCACGCCAGCTCTTTGCCTGTAGAATTTCTCTTGCCTTTCAGGAAAATTCAGTCCAGGGGCATTGCTATAAAAGGGACATGTAGTGTGGGGGATCCTGAGCCTCGAGGGTATGCTCCCTGGTGTAGATGCATCCCCTGGCACTGAGCCAGAGGGCTGGATGGCCCTATTCCATCTTTTGCACTGGGGCCCATTCCAACTGAGCTACACGCCTGGTTCAATCCTGTAAAGCCCCCTTCACACCCACCCACCCCAGCTTCTGTGACGTGACTAGGTTAAAAGCCCAACGGTGGTTGAGAGTTAGGATAACAGAGGGTGTAAGGGAAGACAGTGGCTTCTGGACAATGCAGTTTTGTTCCTGACTGCATGTCATTGCCAGAAGGTGGTAGCTAGAGGAAACCTGAGGTCCGTTCTATGATTACTGTTTTGGCTTGGAAACAATGCGGCCTGTTTTTCATGAAGCAAATATTGTCTCTTCACATTCCTTGACATCGGGGTGACCTTCCTCATGGGCTGCCTGGACTTTATTCTATCTGAAGTGTCTGTTACTTCTGGGCCATCGCCACATCCTTAGCTGTGATGAAAGCCTGGGGTCTGTTTCTCCTGTGACTCTTACTGGTGTTAATCCAGACTAAATAGATTGACTCCGGATTTACCTTGGCTCCAGTCAGGTAAGCATCACTTTCCAGCCAGTGGTATCCTTTCCCTTGATTAAAGAAGGCTGTGGATCCGTCTTGTGATGGCGGATATCTTTCTGCAACAATCTTATTTGAAAAGCCAGGCAACTAGGGCTCAGTTCTGCGGCAGAGGCACATCCTGGAGACCCATACACTGGTCATTTGTTTATATGCTTAGTTAGTTTGACCATGGTTTTGGGGTACCCCTCTCTCTGGCTGTCCCACAAGGGAACACTGAAATCATAATACAGAAAGGCAAATATGATTTAATAGGTATTACTGTGACTTGGTGGGATGAGATTCATGACTGGAATGTAGTAACTGAAGGGTATAACTCGTTCAAAAAGAATAGACCCAACAGAAAGGGAGGGGGAGTAGTCAAAACAAATAAATATGTATACACCTACATAGAAAATCCACAAATCTGAGCATGGAAGGCCTGTTGAGACATCTGGGTAAAAATAAAAAGGGAGAGAAATAAAAGTGATATCATTGCTGAAGTCTACTACAGACCGCCAAACCAAGCAGAAGATGTGGATGATGCTCTCCTAAACCAGATTACAAAACTTTCAAAGAGGCAAGACGTAGTAGTAATGGGGGACTTCAACTACCCTGATATCCATTGGAAATCAAACTCCTCTAAGAATGGAATATCCAATAAATTCTTGACTTGTCTTGCTGAGAACTTCACCTTTCAGAAGGTGAAAGACGGAATGAGGTTGTCATCTATCTTGGATTTGATTCTTACCAACAGGGAAGAACTGGTCGATGAGGTGAACGTAGTGGCAACTTTGGGTAGAAATGATCACATCATCTTGGAATTCATGATATCAAGGAAAGGGAAAGCTGAGCATAGTCGGACATGTACCCTGAACTTTAGGAAAGTTGATTTGAATAAACTCAAGAGAAAAGCTAGATAGAATTTTATTTTATTTTATTTATTTATTTATTTCCATCATTTATACCCCGCCTCTCCTGCCTAGGCAGCTCGAGGCGGCTTCCAACAATTTAAATATTTTAAAATATACATTAAAAAATATAAAATGATAAAAGGGAGGTATAAAAGATTTTTTTTAAAAAAAAATAAAATCCCATGACTAGAAATTCTAAAGGAGAAAGGATTCCAAGATGGGTGGGAGTTTCTGAAAAATGAGATACTGAAAGCACAATTGCAAACAATACCAATGAGAAAGACCTCTAAAGAAACCAGTGTGGCTGCACAAGGAGCTTTCTGATGAGCTGAGAATATTAAAAAGGACATGTAGAAGAAATGGAAGGATGGACAAATCACCAAGGATGAGTACACACAAGTAACCCAAACCTGTAGGGATGGTGTCAGGAAGGCTAAAGCTCAGAATGAGCTGAGACTTGTGAAAGATGCTAAGAACAACAAAAAGGAGTTTTCTTTTCTTCAGCTATGTCCAAAGCAAGAGAAAGAACAAGGCAGCGGTAGGTCAGCTGCTTGGTGAAGATGCCGAAATGTTAACAGGTGACAGAGAGAACGTGGAATTGCTCATCTCCTATTTTGCCTTCGTCTTCTCCCACAAGAAACGATGTTCAACCTGACAAGAGTAGCACCGATGAAGGGAAGGAATGGCAGCTCAGAATAGGTAAAGAGATGGTGACAGAACACCTAACTACTTTAAACAAGTTCAAGTCTTCGGGGCCAGATGAATTACATCCTAGGGTACTGAAGGAACTTGTAGATGTAATCTCAGAACCTCTGTCTATAATCTTGAGACCTCTTGGAGAACGGGTGAGGTGCCGGAAGACTGGAGATGGGCAAACGTCTCTATTTTCAAAAGGGGGGGAAAGGAGGATCCAGGAAACTACTGACTGGTCAGCCTGACATCAATACCTGGAAAGATTCTCATTATAAAGCAGTCAGTCTGTAAGCATTTAGAAAACAATGTTTTGATTACTAGGAGCCAGCATGCGTTTGTCAAGAACAAGTCATGCCACACTAATCTGATTTCCCTTTTTTTTCGAGTTACTGGTTTCATGGTTCATAGGAATTTCGTGAAATCAAGTGTATCTTGATTTCAGCAAAGCATTTGACAAAGTCCTCCATGATATCTTCTTGACAAGCTGGTAAAATATGGGCTAGATGATACTGCCGTTAGGTGAATTTACAGCTGGCTGAAGAACCGTACCCAAAGAGTGCTCATAAATGGCTCCCCATCAATCTGGAGGAAGGTATTGAGGGGGATGCTTCAGGGCTCAGTCCTGGGCCCTGTACTGTTCAACATCTTTATTAATGACTTGTATGAAGGAGTAGAGGGGATGCTTATCAGATTTGCAATTGGCACAAAACTTGGAAGGATAGCTAACACCTTAGAAGACAGAAACAAGATTCAAAATGATCTTGACAGGATGGAAAGCTGGGCCAAAACTAAAAAGAAAAAAAAGAAATTCAGCAAAGATAAATGTAAAGTTCTGCATTTCGGTAAGAAAAAATCAAAAGCACAAGTATAGGATGTGGGATCCCTGGCTTGGCAGGAGTGCATGTGAAAAGGATCTTGGGGTTGTAGTTGATCACAAGGTGAACATGAGTCGGCAGTGTGATGCAGCTGCTCAATCAATCAAAGTTTATTAGGCATCGGCTCACACCATAACCAAACAAAACATTCAAGACAAACAAACAAGCCCCCACAAAGAGGGGAAACATAAGGAAAAACATAAAAATTTCACAAATTACAAACATAACACTTCAGTCGTTAATCCATGTCTCAGTTCCTAAGCGGAGCTGTAGAACAGACAAACTATGCCCCTAAAATTAAAACTAACCACAACAAAAACAAAATCTATCCAAAAACGAATTCATTATATACATATAAAAAAACTTCCAAAACCTCCAAAACTTGTAGCGTCATTGATACCAAGGGGTATTTATTCCAAATAGCAGCTGCCCTTGGGGCAAGGCAAAGGCTACCAAATTTTTTAGCAGAAAAAAACTTCAATTGTTAATCCATATCTTAGCTCCTAAACGGAGCTGTAGAACAGACAATCTATGCTCCTGAAATTAAAAATAAACACATCAAAATAATAAAAAAGCTTCCAGTTTATAATGATAGTTAAGGCTCTTGCAAATTCACTCATGCACTAAGAATTCATGGAAACTGCAAGTTAAGGCTCCTGCCTTAACTTGCAAGCCATGTAAGCAGTAAAGATATTGTATAGTCTCGCATATTGGGCTTGATTCCAACTTAGGCTCCATGCCCCCACACTTTGCATTGGTCTTTCAGTCCCAAACCTCTTCCTCTGCAGGTTGGGGGCAACACTGAAGCTGGACAATGGAGGGGGTATGGGGGCAGCGGCAGAGCTGGGGGGAGCCAGGGGCTGGGAGAGCAGGGGCTGCGGGTGGGGATTGGGGGCAGTGTGAGTGCTGGGAGGAGTCCAGGGTTGGAAGAGAAGAGGCTTCAGGTGTGGATTGAGGAACAGCGGCAGAGCTGGGGAGGGAGCTTAGCAATGGGAGAGCTGTGGGTAGGGCTGAAACGGCTAGCCGCTACGGTAGATGGAAAAAGCTCTTCCGCAATGAGCAGCACAGTGTGATAGAGACATTCATTCCGCTACTTTCATTCCACTACTTCCACCGACTGCGAAAATAGCAGAACAATGTTTGTTCCGACAGTTTAAATCTTCTGCGATTTCCACTACGAAGCAGCGGAGCAATATTTGTTCCGACAGTTTCCAAGATGGTTCCGACAGTTTCCGAATTAGTGGAATGCTGGAGGATTTTGCAGAATACCGGTGGAAAAGTCGTGGAAAGTCACAAGCAATTCCGAAATGGCGGGATGAAATAACAGAGCAGAAAAAGGAGTTGCTGCTTCAGCCCTAGCTGTGGGAAACTCAGGGTTGGGGAAGCAGGGGCTGCGGGACGGGAATGAGGGGCAGGGTTAGAGCTGGGAAACAGAGCTGGAGAACCAGGGGCTGAGCTGCAGGGCCTGTGGGTGGAGATTGAGGGGCAGCAAGAGATCTGGAAGGAGCTCAAAGTTGGAAGAGTGGGGACTGCGGATGTGGATTGAGGGGCAGCAGCGGAGCTGGGGGGCAGGGCTGGGGAAGCAGGGGCTGTGGGTGTGTATTCAGAGGCATCAGCAGAGCTGGGGGAGTTCAGGGAAGGAGCTCCAGGGGCTGTGTGCAGATGTGGATTGAGGGGCAGCAGCCGGGGGGGGCGGGTTCTAGATCCCTTGCGGTCCGGCTTTCGTCCTGGGTTTGGCATGGAGACTGCACTTGTGGCCTTGGTTGATGACCTACGCCGTGAATTGGATCAGGGCAGATCATCTATTTTGATCTTATTGGATCTGTTGGCGCCGTTTGATACCGTTGATCATGAGATGTTGGTGAGGAGATTGTGGAATCGGGCCAGGGTGAGTGGGATTGCTCTTGAATGGTTCCGCTCATTCCTGGCCAGGAGAACTCAGCGTGTGGTTCTCGGGGAATGTACGTCATCTCCCCGGAACCTCACGTGTGGAGTCCTGCAGGGTTCTATTCTGTCCCCTCTCCTGTTCAACATGTATATGCAGCCTTTGGGTGATGTCATGAGAGGGTTCGGCATGCGATGGCATCAGTATGCCGATGATACACAACTCTACCTCTCGTTTTCCGGAGACCCAGGCCCGGCAGTCTCAGTGCTTGCCTGGTGCTTGGCAGCTATGGGGGACTGGATGAGGGTGACCGTCTGAGGCTGTATCCCGACAAGACGGAGGTGATGTTGGTGGGTAGGGCTGAGGGGGAGGTGGCTCCCGTCATTGGCGGGGTTGGCCCACCTTTGGCCACTCAGGTTCGTAGTTTGGGGGCGCTCCTTGATCAGCAGCTCCACCTGGATTGTCAGGTGGAGGCTGTGGCGAGGGGAGCATTTTGCCAATTACATCTGGTGTGACGGCTGCGGACGTGAGTCTCAGACTTGGATCTGGCCACCATCATCCATGCCTTCATTACCTCTCGACTGGACTGCTGTAACGCACTCTACGTGGGGCTACCCCTGAGGATGGTCCAGAGGCTGCAGCTGGTGCAGAACGCAGCGGCCCATCTCCTAACGGGGACGGGACGCCACGAGCACATTATACCGGTGCTCCGTACTCTGCACTGGCTGCCTATTGTCTTCCGGGCCCAATTCAAGGTGTTGGTGATGACCTATAAAGCCCTGCTTGGGTCCTGCTTATCTGCGAGACCACCCGAGGCCCTGGGTCATTTTGAGGCCCTTGCAGTTGAATCGAAGTTCCCCTGGTATCCCGGGTGGCGATGGTGTAGAGTGCGTTCCCGGTGGCCGCACCTCGGCTGTGGAACTCCCTCCCGATGGAGGCCCATCTGTCCCCAGACCTCCCCTCTTTGGGTACTTTCAGACATGACGCTAACCACCCTTTAACCACACTTGGTGGTTATTTATGCATGTTGCGGGGCTGTATTGGTGCCCTATGCAGCCCCACAACATGCATAAATAACCACCAAGGGTGGATAAAGGGTGGTTAGCGTCATGTCAAAGTACCCTTTCTGAAGATATTGTAAGACCTGGTTGTTCCACCAGGCCTTCGGAGAGGGGGTGGGGAGGGGATTGAGGGGAGGGGCTTTCTGCATTTTAGCCTTCTGTTTTTGGATATTTTAATATTTTAAATGTTTGTAATATTTTTAAAGGATTTATATTTTTTGACCACCCCGAGCTGCCAGTGTGCAGGAGGGTGCGGGATATAAATGCTTGTAATAAATACTTGTAATATAAATGCTTGTAATAAATAAATAATAAATAAAACCCTAGGCATCTGCACCATACCAAATTTGGGATATTATCTTAAATACCCTAATTGCAGCAACAACTGACCTCCCAGCATAAGCATTGTGAATTTTTTTTATCGCAAACATAGACTGAACTGTTTTAGTTTTAGTTCTCAGCATATGTTTTTCAATGCAGCTGCTAAAAAGGCTAATGCAATTTTAGGCTGCATTAACAGAGGCAGAGTGCCCAGGTCATGAGAAGTAATCATTTCACTCTGTTCTATGCTGGTCAGACCTCATGTCGAGTCCTGTGTCCAGTTCTGGGCACCGCAGTTTAAGAAGGACATTGACAAACTGGAATGGGTTCAGAGGAGAGCGACAAAGAGGGTCGGGGGGTCTGGAAACCAAGTCCTGTGAGGAAAGGTTGAAGGAGTTGGGTATGTTTAGCCTGGAAAAGCGAAGACTAAGGGGAGACATGATATCCGTCTTCAGATATCTGCAGGGCTGTCACATAGATGGAGCAGACTTGCTCTCTGTTGCTCCTGAGGGCAGGACTAGAACCAATGGACTCAAAATACAAAAAAGCAGATTTCAGCTAAACATTAGGAAGAACTTCCTAACGGTCAGAGCTGTTCGACAGTGGAACAGTCTGCCTAGGGCGGAGGAGGGGTGGGCTCTCCTTCGCTGGAGGTTTTCAAACAGAGGCTGGACGGGCCGTCTGTCAGGGATGTTGTAGCTGCGGATTTCCTGCACTGAGCAGAGGGTTCGTCTAGATGCCCTCTCAGTTCCCTTCCAACTCTTCTGTGATTCTAAGTTACCGCACTTACAGCAACCACTGAGTGCCACTCCCCCCGGAGTACGCCATCTCATAAACTGTTAATCCTCTGTCGCCTGTGTCTCAGGGCTCCACAGTCATCAGAAAAGGCTTGTCTTGGTCTTAAACCAAGATTTTCCCAGCCAGCCAGTACACGGTGCCAGCAACCACCCAGACACAGACTTTGTAATAAGCAAGTTTTATATAAGAATGAAAGCAGATAATATTGGTTCAGAGTTAATACAGAAGGTGTGTAAGAAAATGAAATCAAAACAATACACAACGCTAGTTTAGCTGATCAGGTTCCCGCTCTACTAGTTCCCTAACCCCCTGTTCCAGAGTGCCGTCTTGTCTCTGATTTTTGCAGACAGTCACACCGCATCTCAGCTGGGAGCTGGGATCGTCACACACTGATGCTGTCAAGAGTCTCTTCTCGTGCCCAAAGTACACCTTTTAACTCTTCGGGTCACCTTGCTTTGATTTTTTGATGAACTTCCATTGTTGCTCATTTAGCTATTGTATAGCCTTAACCTAAGTTTACACAGGTGGCCACTATCCCCTATGTTGGCTGATTGTCCTGGGCTGTGAGGTTTTACAGTACTAATTTCCTAGCTAACATTGACCTACCTTGAGCAAACTCCCCGTACAATAAGTTTCCCACTGGCTCGGCATTGTCGACACACCTGTGGGACCTGGCGGGGGTGCTCAGGGTGGATCTTGAGTGGTTCCACTCCTTCCTGTTGGGGAGGTCCCAGCGAGTGGTGATGAGCAATTGCTCACCATCCTCCTCTCAGGACCTCCCCTGTGGGGTCTCACAGGCTTCTATTCTGTCTCCCCTCTTATTCGATGTGTATATGAGGCTGTTGGGCCAGGCCGTTCGGAGGTTTGGGGTGAGGTGCTATCAATATGCTGACGAAACCTAGCTCTACCTCTTTTTCATCCAACCTAGGCCCTG
>QEPC01005576.1:248531-261694 GCA_003113815.1 Sphenodon punctatus | reverse complement strand
GCCACGGAATTGAGCGTGGTTCACTGTGTTTGAGCGTGATCTCGTAATGTCTGAAAATACCCTATGGCGCCGCCTAAAAACTTACCAGGGCTTCTGCGAGCACAATGCTGCCCGCTCCCCCGAGTGCAGTTAGGGCCAGTGGCGGCAGCAGGGGCAGCCAAAGTGGGCAGAGGAGAGGACTCGGAGGAAGACCGCAGCTGGCTCAGGGTTCCTTCCCCCAGCCAGGCATGAGCAACAAGCACTGGGGAGGGGTGGGAAAGGGGATGCAATGCTACCAGCAAAATCCCGGCCATGGGGGCATATTTAAAAAATCCGCCTGGATGAGGTTGGGCAGATTAAAAAAGTGGTGATCTCCTGGACAATCCGGGCGCTATGGTAACCCTAGCCCTGCCCCGCTGGCTCACCTGCTGTTCCCAAATGCTGCCGACACTGCTGTTCCCACCCAGACATCTTGAGATCATGACCTCCAGGAGGGGTGGGGGTGAAAATGGTAGAGCTGGCAACATTTGGAAAATACAGGACAAAAACATGTAGGAAAAGGACAATGGACAAACCCTTCTAAAAACAGGACTGCCGCCCTAGTTATTCCCCCCAACAGCCCCAGGGAGGGGCGATGCTCTTAGGAGAATCCAGGATGCTCTGCCCTGGGAGCAGCTATGGGGTTGTCCTAAATTATTTTATTTTTTTATTATTATTAATTATTAAAATGTATATGCCGCCCCCTCCTGCTACAAGCATCTCGGGGCAGCTAACAATATTTTAAAAGCACATAACAACTAAAACGATTAAAACAACATAAAAACCCCAGATTAAAATAACCCTAACCCATACTCAAACCCTCCCCCACCCATTACCCGTCTCCCCCACCCTACCCACTCTCTTCCCTGAAGGCCTGGACGAACAGCCAAGTCTTACAGACCCGGCACAAGACCAGCAGACTCAGGGCCAGCTGAGCTTCCTCCGGGAGGGAGTTCCACAGCCGCGGTGCAGCCACTGAGAATGCCCTCTCCAATGTGGCCCCCCGGCTAACCCGAGGGACCTCCAGGAAGGTGCCCCTGGCAGACTGCAAGGATCGCCCTAGGACCCGAGGAGGGAGGCGGTCTCTCAGATAGGAGGGGCCCAAGCCGTGTAGGGGTTTAACGGCTAAAACCAGCACCTTGGATCGGGCTCGGAATGCTATAGGCAACCAGTGCAGAGCTCGGAGCACTGGTGTTATGTGCTCCCTACGGCCCGTCCCTGTCAGAAGATGGGCCGCCGCATTCTGCACTAACTGCAGCTTCCGAACCATCAGCAGGGGCAGCCCCACGAAGCGCGTCTTGCAGTAATCCAGCTTCGAGGTGATGAACGCATGGATGAGGGCGGCCAGGTCGGAGTTCGAAACATACGGCCAGAGCCTCTGCACAAGATGTAGCTGGCGAAAGGCCCCCTTCGCCACCGCCTCTACCTGGCAATCCAGCCAAAGGCTGGGGTCCAACAGGACTCCCAAGCTCCGGACCCGGGGAACCAGCGGGGGGCAGACTCCCTCAACGAGGGGAGCCATCACCCCCGCAGCCCGACCCACCAACATCACATCCATCTTATAGGGATTCAGCCTCAGTCTGCTCCGCCGCATCCAGTCAGCCACGGCCTCCAGGCACCGGGAAAGCACCGAGACTGCAGGGTCTGGGTCACTTGACAACGAGAGGTAGAGCTGGTGTCCTTAGGGGAATCCCAGCCTCCACAGGGAGCTAACGAATCCTCCACCTCATGCAAACACCCCATTTTCCAGCTCCTGAGAGAGTCAGAGTCGGGTTTGGGCCGAGAGGCAGAAGCAGCCACTCCAGGAGTGTCCCAAGCAGCTTGCGGTCTGTGTGGGGAGGGAAGGGGCTAATGGGGGGGGGGGGGTATGTGTGAGTGAAATTACATGCAGGCTGGGAAGAGGGAGGGCCTGAAACACAAAGAGAGAGACAGTCAGAACCCTGGGCAGGTGGAACCAGTTCCTGTGGGGTCAGGACTCTGAGGACCTCCACAGCATACGAAAGCCCTTACAACAACCGCAGACCAACTCCAGTACCCAGATCTTAGGCTACATCTCCCCTCCCCACTTCATTATTCTTGTCACTGCCTGCCCCAGGAAAGGGGCAGCTTCCTATGCTATGGGGGAGCTGGTGGTTCTGTTGCCCCCGGTGCCCCAGTGAAGTCGGGGAGGGAAGGGAAGCTCTTAGCAGCACCCAGAATCCCAGCACTAGGATCCTGCCCTTGCTCACATACTCTGGCTGCATCCCAAGGAGGGAGGGAGATACAAACGTTTAAGATACGCCACCAATGCAAACGTTTAAGAAACACTTATGCCTAAGGTGCCAATGCAAGCCCTGCAACATGTATTTTTCATAAGTGTTCCTTAAAAATTTGCATCAGTGGCCACCCTAATCCCAGGCCCCAGGAGACTAGAAGCCAGGAGACTCCTGAGCAGCTTCTGATGGGGGCCAAAAGGAGCATCAGCCAAGAACAGATTCTCCTGAGCCCCAGCAGCCACCTGCCCCACACTCCCCTGCTGCCACCTGCCCCATCCCTGCCCCAGTCACCTTTCTTATTCTTCAGATAGAGGAGGAGTCCCAGCACAAGGAATGAATGAATGAATGAATTTATTTGTTGGGCCTTAGCCATCACAAAATCAGCATAACCTAATACTGGTACCAGTACCAAAATACAAATACAAAACCACATACCGAAATACATAAAAGTACCCATGGGCCAAAGGCTGGAGTCAAAATACAATAAAATTATAAAACCATGAGTAACATTTACCGTAATACAAAGAACCGAATTTGGATACATCCTGCCCAAATGATCCGGATTATTAGCCATCCGAAAATACGCGTCTTATTCGGAACGCTGACAGGCAAAAACTTGTCACCGCCAGAGTCATTTCCGAATCATTTGGGCTAAGAAGTCTCTGAAGAATACTATGAAAAGAGTGGAATCTCATGTCCTTCAGAATCCCGCTCAAATATTTGTGTCTAGAACCAGTAAGCATGGACAGTAATAAAGGATATGGACATGAGAATCAACTTCCCCCATATCACGAAAAGTAAAAAACCTCTGGTCGTGGGGGGTACTCCTATATCATCCCTCTAAGAAAGCTGAGGGGAAGCCATTACACCTCAGTTTAGCAAAGCCTGATCTCCTGCCAAAATCCAGCCATTCAAACTGGTAGCATGACCCCGAGGTCAGAGGGCTGAATGGCACGAAATCAGGAGCAACCCTCTGCTCACCCAGGAGTGCTCTCTCCAGCTGGAGGGTCTGAGCCATCGATCTTTTCTTGATCAGGCTTTTGGCTGCTTTAAAACCAACACACTTCAACCCTGCGGGAGAAAATCCCAGTCTGAAGACTTCTTGTTCCCACAGCCTTAACCCAGGGGTCCCCAAGACCACTTTTTAGGGTCAACGCCAGAAGAGTATTGTCATGGGAAGGGAAGAGAATTTGGTCCAGTAAATCACCAGGGACTGGAGAGTAAGAGGGAGGGAAAGTGACTCATATCTTAAAATCACCTGGGGAGACCCATTAGGGACTCCCAGGATCACACGAAGAAATCCATTTTACAAAGAAAGGGAAGACCCCAGACCAGCACGAGGAATATCAGCCCCAGCACGAAGCCCCCGATCCCTGTCAGCATCTTGATCCCGGTGGACTCGGATTGTGGCTCTGTGAAAAGAGGAGTCCAGAGGATCAGGGCTGGGCCAGACCTCTCCTTCCCCTGGGAAAGTCCCTGCTCCCTGAGTCCAGGGATGGGGTAGGGGCTCTGCCCCTGGGAGTCTCCATTGCGCTAGGAGTGCCCCCAGGGTGACTGAGGGACGGGATGGCTCCAGTCTGCAAGTCTCATACCCCAGTGTACGGTGACAGGGCTGCCCAGGCTGACGTGCTCCATCTGGCAGGTGTAGTTGTCTCCATACCAGGGAGCAGTTTCAGCATCACCAGAAACTGGAAGGTCCAGTCTCTATTCTGAATCAGGTCCATGGACACCACTCCGGCCGTCTCCTCCAAACCATTTCTGAACCACATGATCTCGATCTCAGAGGGGTAAAAGCCCGTCATGGAGCAAACCAGCAGGGTGGGGTGGTGCAGGGAGCCCGACTGCGTGGAGATTTTCACCTTGGGGGAAGAGAGAGGAGCTGAGGGTCTGACAGAGACAGAGGGGTCTGGATGGAGAGAGAGAGAGACGGGAAAGCCTCAATGCGCATCCAGTAATGAGCACACACATACAGGGGCTCTGACAGAGTCTGCCGCTGACACCCTCCTAGTGCCTGTGGATGATGTTGGCCGGCGCTGTAAGCTTTCTGACACAAGCTGAAGCCTGCACACACACACACACACACACCAATTAGCCAACAGAGTAACGGGTAACACGTTTCCGACATTGTGTTCCTGCAAGGGGGCTGTCACAGGGCATCATGAGTTATGAATTATGACAATGGTGATGATAAAAAAAGCTTTGTGCATTTTGGGGGAGGGGGGGCATTTTTTACAAACTCTGGACTCTTCTGGCACTTTTTGTCTGTTTGTGTGGCTTTTCGTTTCGGTACCTTCTGTGATTTTCCAGTACTTTTGTGTCATGGTGTCATTGCATTTCTGGCTCCGGGCTCCATGCCTTTTTCAGTTCCAAGTCATCTTTGCCCCATCACGGTAGAGGGGAGGGGGAGGAGGAGGCCGCTATGTGTGGTCTGTACTATGCCTGCCTCCTTCTCCCGGCAACATGACAAACGTGTCAGAAAACACCCAAAGTAGCTACCGAAGAGCATTCCCTATGGGAACAAATGAATGTGGTGAAACCTGGTCAGTTTCTGCATTGCAGGGGGAGGTGACAAAGGGGCTGTTTAAAATCATCGTTACAGGTCTACCACTCCCCTGTGTTCGAGTGAGAGGAGAATCCCAAGGCTTCCTCCTCCATCTCTCCAAGATGCCCTGTAAGCAAGGGAGAGCTCTGAGCTCCAGAACCGGTTTGGATAGGCAGAATCAACAGGCACCTAGGATAGATAGATGAGCGAAGTGTACTCCCTCCCCTGCTCACGGTGCAAGCCCCCATTCTTGGGGAAGAAGTGATCCTGGGATCATTGCCCTTCCCTTTTGAATTCACTGCTAGGGGCTTGCCTTGCGGCGGGGCACTGCTGTTTCCCTGCTGCATAGCTGATTTCTGGGAAACCAGGAATGCTCCCCCCACCACCTCAGTGCAAGCCACTTGGAGCTTACACTGCAGGGGAGGGAGTGCCACAACTTCCCTGCCAACCAGCTGGAAAGCGGGCACCAGGCAGGCTCCTGCCCACAGTGCCAACCCCCAGCTTGAAACAAAAGGGGGAGGAGGGTCGCACTTTCATATTTTGCCTCTGCCATCATTTTATTGCCTCACTCCATGGCAGCGCAACCAAACCCCTCCTTTCTGCTCCTTGGACACATGTGATTTTGTCCCACAGCCATGCCCGATTCTGAATTCCATTTCCTCCCTCGTCCCTCATAGTGCATCCTTGCCCCTCCCCTGTTTCCCCCTCTGGGTGACTTTGTGTCCCCATCTCTCTTTGTCGAGAAGGAGACTGGGAGCTATGCCCACATCTCCCCCCATAATCTTCACTCAGGGCCCAGTCAGCACTGTCCCTCCTGTAGCCCCTTCCGGTGTAACCCTCACCTCGCCTGTCCTGGTGAACACAAGTCCAGCTTGCAGTGTCTCACACTCGTGCTGGCAGACTGTGTCCACCTGATTCCGCCAGTGCTGCGGCTCCTCCAGATGCGTATTTGTGAATTCAGCCTCTGGTCGGCCCAGCTGCGCGACCGGCACAAGACCCATGTCGCTGCCGAAGCGGAGGCTCTCTGGTCGACCCCAGAAGTCTCTGTGCAGATGCTGCACATGCTGGGTGCCATTGATGTAGTGACAACCACTCTTTGACTGGAACAGGAATGGCTCTGGGGGAGAGGGCACTGCTCAGAGACGCCCTGACCCTCCTCTTGCTACAGCTGCCCTCTGCCTCTGGAGCTGGGAGCACAGCAGCAGCGAGACGGGGAGTGGGGAGGCCAGGCAGATCACAGGGACACAACCAGATAGTCATGACATGGTGCATAGCCCTGTTGTGACTCCTCATCACCCCGCATTTATTCCCTTCCTGCTCCCCACCTGGTGAAAGGTTGGGTTGAGATGCAGAGAGACCACAGAGTCTCCCCTTGGGGTGAAATGGCGGGGGGCAAGGGGAAGAGGGCAGGAGAGAACAGACCCAGGGACCATGAGGACAGAATGGGGAAGTGCAGGCAGCAAGACAGGGTGGGAGAGAGCAAGGACCTGTGGTTGGGCTAGAAGTAGGGTGGCCAGATACATCAATGGCACATTTTTACAGGACACTTATGAGAAATAGGCTGCTTTTAGACGAGCGGGTCGCTATGGTGACACTCAACTCTATCTCTCTACTCCTTCTCTCTCTCCCTCTATTCAAGCTCGTCTCATCAACTGTCTCTCTGACATCTCTACCTGGATGTCTCAAAATCAACTCAAACTCAACATGGCTAAAACTGAACTCCTTATCTTCCCCCCTCATCCTTCCTCTCCTTCCTCACTGTCAATAATTATTGATGGAGTCACCATCCTGCCTGTCCCCCAGGCCCGTAGCCTAGGCTTCATCTTTGACTCAGCCCTTTCTTTTAAACCCTACATTGACTCTGTTGCTAAATCCTGTCGCTTCTCCCTCCATAACATTGCTAAGATTCGCCCTTTTCTCTCTGTCTCGTCTGCCAAAACTCTTGTTCATGCTCTGGTCATCTCTCGCCTCGATTACTGTAACCTCCTTCTTTCTGGCCTTCCCCAGTCTCCCCTTTCTCCCCTCATCTCCGTCCAAAACTCTGCTACCAGAGTCATCCACCTCGCCAGTCGCTTTGACCATGTGCAGCCCCTCCTCTCTTCGCTTCACTGGCTTCCCCTTCCTGAACGAATCCTGCACAAGCTCCTAGTCTTCACCTATAAAGCTCTTCACAACCTCTCTCCCCCCTACCTCTCTGCACTTACCGCCCTCCATACTCCAGCCTGTGCACTTCGCTCCTCCTCTGTCCCCTCTCTCACCCTTCCACGCCTTCCCTGCTCCCCTAAGCGCCTTCGTCCTTTCTCACTTGCTGCCCTCCATGCCTGGAACTCCCTCCCTGTCCACATCCGCCTTGCCCCCTCCCTTCATACCTTCAAATCTCTCCTTAAAACTCACCTCTTTCGCTCTGCTCTGTCTGACTCTTTATCCTGCTGAGCCACTATTCCTATACCTACGATCGGTTTACCCTTATCCTTGCCACATGGACCTGTCTGCTGTCATTCTCATCGTAACCAAGCCAAGTACATGCACCTGAGACCTCACATCTTCATGAATGTTAGACCCCTTGTCTCTCCCTCTGTTCCCCTTCCTAAGTCTCTCCCCCAGCTCCTGTCTCTCAGATTGTAAGCCCTAGGGGCAGGGACCCTGTCTATTTTATTACTTTGTAAAGTGCCAGGTACACTGCTGGCGCTATATAAATGTTTGTTAATAATAATCATAATAATGGTGAGGTATTTACGTACCTTCCAATTGAGGTATTTAATTTGCGGTCGGCAAACAATGCACGACCACCTTCCATGCACGTGATCCCCTACGTCCGTCTCGTGTAATCCCGCCTTGCGAGATTTTGAAATACCGCGCGAGCGGGTCGTGCCATGGCGACCCGCTCGTCTAAAAGAGCCCATACAGGTTGCAGGGCTGCGTTGGCTCCCATGCAGCCCTGCAACCAGTCTTTCTCATAAGTGCCCTGTAAAAATGTGCTTCTCTGGCCACCCTCGGTGGGAGGAAGCAGAGAGCTGGGTCCTGAGGGGTGGGAGGTCCCGGCTGTTTCTGCGGGTTCTGCTCCAGGTTCTCTCCCAAACTCTGGAGGCAGCAGTGATTCTAGGATGGGGTTTCATCCGCCATGTCATCCCCCTGAGAGGCTCTCCCCACTTGCATCTCCCTCCCCACTTTGGGCCCCTGCAATAGGAAGGGTCTCTGTGCCTGTGGCCCCACTGGGGGGAGGGGTTGTGGGCTCCACGTTGGCTCCCTGAGGCTGGGTTTGCTGGGTTCCCGTAGGGGATGAAGTTTGGAATGAGGAAGGGCCTGCTCCTCCATGATGGGTCCCTTGTGCATGCTATTCGGGGCGGGGGGGAGGGGGGATGCTCTTCAGTACCCTCTGCTAGTGCTATATGTGTGTGCGGGAGAATTTAATCTCCTCCATCAAGACTCTTTCCAACCTAGCTACAACCCTGACCTCAGGAAGGGCCCCATTGCTCTTAGAACAGGGCATGGGGGGCACTCAGTCCCAGAGAGCCTTGTTCCAAGCATCAGACTGGGGTGTGTGTGTAGGGGTCGGTCGCCGGTTGGTGCAATGTGCCAGGAGGGATCTCAGCGCAGTCAACATCACCAACAGGGCCTCCGAGCAGCGGCTCCCAGCTCCAAGGATCCCAGGTGCCTCCATATCTGCTCGGCCTCTGCCGGGACAATGTCGGGGGACTCAGCCAGAGAGCAAGAGCTCCTCTACCCAGCTCTGAGAATCGCCTTCAAGGGGCTGACCTGGAGACTGGGCAACACGCAGACCCAGCAACAGACAACCCAGAGGAAGGGCAGCAGCAGCATCAGTCACTGGACAGAGGTGTCTCCAGCCAGTCCTGACTGGGGAAAGTGTCTTCTGTGGGGAAAGAGAGAAGCTGCCCTGAGTCCCCATGCCACCTGGGCTCTCCTAGCAACATGCCTGGGACATCCCATCTGCTCCCCTCCCTACCAGGAGTGATTCCCTAAAATGTCCCTCTGTTCTGAGATACATACAGTTAAGTTCATTGGAACAAGTTGTCTGGGAGCCAGGACTCCTGGGTTCTTTGGGAGGGCAGTCTAGTGGGTTAGAGCCGGGGGGGAGGAGACTGGGAGCCAGGACTCCTGGGTTCTTTGGGAGGGCGGTCTAGTGGGCTAGAGCCGGAGGGGAGGAGACTGGGAGCCAGGACTCCTGGGAGGGGAGTGAGGGCTATGGGATTACAACAGCAGAGCTTGGAGCCAGGACTCCAGTAGGGGTGTGCAATTCATTTTTGCTTTTTTAGCTACCAAAACAAACGGAGCCCCTAATGTTACCAAAAAAATGGATAAATAAGCAAACAATTGTCCTTTGCTTTCATCTGTTTTCATTACAAAAATTAAAAAATTAAAACAAAAAAACCTGCATATGAGCCAATGTTCGCTAGAGCCGTTCTGCGCCCGCGCATCCTTTCCCAAACCGCTCCGTCAGCGTCACCACCGTTTTGAAAAAGGGCCGCCGGTCTCTGCACATGTGCAGTAGCCGTTTTGCGAATGCACAGACTGGCTGACCTTTTCCGGCAGCAAAATGATTTTTACTTATTTATTTTTATTTATTTTTAAATCATTAAAAACAAACAAACAAAAATAAAATGAAAGGGCTTTCTATGAACCGCCCCCCAAACCGAAAACAAATGGTGTGCCTTTTGCACATGTCGAAACTCCAAGGTTCTCTGAGAGAGGAGTGGGGATTAGTGGCTTACAGCAGGGATCTGGGAGCCAGGACTCCTGGGTTCTTTGGGAGAGAAGGTGGGACCAGTGAATTAGAGGAGTGGGGCCTGGAGCCAAGACTCATGAGTCTCTGGGAGGGGAGTGGCGGCTAGTAGCTTAAAGCAGGGATGGGAAGGAGAGGGGCAGGAAGCCAGGTGTGGCAGGGCTAGGCCACAAAATGGCACCTGCCATGAGGAACCCAAGATGGCCACCACAGGAAGTGGTTACGTTTGGGGCGTGGCCAGAGCTATAAGAGGAGGTCTGCGCCAGGAAGAAGGCAGTCTGCTTTTGACAGTCGTGGAGGACGCAGCTCCTGAGAGACTGCTAGGAGGGATTCCTGAATAAAAGAGGTGAGGGCCTGAAGAGTCCCTGGATGTGAGCTGGAGATAGCTAGCCAATGGACTGTTGTCTGGCTAGGCTTAGCCTTATGTGATTGACTTGCGTGCTGAATTCAAAGACTGGCCAGAGGCTTGGTGCCTGGCCAATGAACTATGTGAGTGTAAATAAACTGTGATTGAGCCTGACCCCTGAGTGGCAACCTTCTTCGGTGCAGATCCTGACAACACTTACCCCACGGTGAAGTAGGACCCTGTGACACCAGGACTCCTAGATGATATCACTGGAGGCTTCCTTTGTGTTTTTTGGCTAGTCTCTTCCCCTCTCCTTGCCTCCGTTTCACCCCATTCAGGAGGGAAAAAATACTATCCGTGCTATGCTGGGCTAAAAATCCAGAGTGAGACGCAGACAGTCTATTGTAGGGGTCTGCAAGTCATTTTGTTTTGTGTAGTTTGTTACTAAAACAAATGGATTCCCAAAAAATGGAGTGACAAATAATTCCCAGAAAGTGATGAAGAACCGACGGACACTTGCAAGAGCTCTCAAAATGTCAGCATTTCCCCTTCAGAATGAGACACTTGTCATCTCCGCCCTCGGCAGAAAATTGGTAATCGAAGTTGAGATGAAACGCTGGTAAATCAGTCCATCAAGCAGCCTGCTGAGCACTAATCCGGTACCGCCCGGTTGGTTACTGCAATCTCAATGGCTGCTCTTTTCAGCTCTACTTCTCCTGGCAAATATAACGCTTGGCCTTGTTTTCAGCTGTGTTTGTGTTACATACAGAGATGTGCAGTGAGTGTGTGTGTTCGAACGGAACATTCTGAAAATCTGTGTGTTGTGTGTGTGTCTGCACAATTGATGAGCAAAATTTCATGTGGAACTTTGAATCCCCTCTCTTACTTGCTTGAGTCACCCCTGGTCAATACTCAGGAGCCCATAAGCATGATTGAGCCCAGGTTCTCCATCCATGGCTTTCTGATGCCACGGAGTCCTCTGTATTATTCCTAATTAGGGCTTGGGAACTGAAGCCCAGAGACTGTGAGCGATTTGCCAAGGGGGGTCTCTGGCACAGCTGGGAACTGAACCCAGGTTTTGTGAAACAGATCAGCTTTCTCCACACAGCTGGGATACCAGACCCTCCGCTGCCCTGCCAGCCCCTGTATGTTAAACAAACACGAAGTGATGGCTCATGCAAAGAATCTGTGCGTTCTCTGGCATGGCTCCATCCTGCTGATTGCACTTTGAGAACACCTCTCACTGGAGCATATGGACAGCCTGGCTTAGAGCCACCGTGTCACTAACAGCCACTCCCCCTTCCCCCCCAGCACATGGGCACAGAGCCAGCCTAATGCATTCCAGCTCAGAGGCGTCCTTAGGAACTGAGGGACCATGTGTAAGGGAAAAAACCCAACAAGGACCCTGCTCTAGGAGCAGAGACTCTGAGGGCACAGCCCCATAAGTGATTTCAGTGAATGTACTGGAGGCTCCAAAGGAAGAGTATGTGTTGGATTTATTGCTATAGTGGGAGCTTTGTGAAGGCTAATAGCAAATTCTGTCCACTACCCACAGGTAATAGCTATAATTTTGGGTAGCCTGTTGGTTACCTGATTGTTATCCCCATACTGAGGTGGGTAACCTACCTGAAATACTGACTATTACTGAGTAACCATCTTTCTGTTTCCGTAGTAGTAGTATTTTATTGACTGCTTCTGGCTTACCATGCTATCGTTTTTGTGTCTTACCTAATTTCTGCCTTTTGTTCACACACACACACACACACAGTGGACCTGACTGGCTTTGTAAAAAAAAACAAAAAACCTTTTGGACAGAAATAACTGAAAACATGAAACTGGTGGGGAAATGGTAAAATTGCACTAAACAGGAAAATGGTTATTTGGTAACAGTAACTTTGGCAGTGTGGGGAATTACCACTTAGCCTCAAATCCACCCTAGACGGTTCGGCTACTGCAGTTTTGACAGGTTATACCCATTTTATGAACATCCATTTCTGCTTTCGCAGTGGGTACTAAACAGAGTAAGAACAAGGGTAGATCCACCAATGGCCATTAGCCAAGAGCATCGAGAGAGGCAACCTGATTCTCAGGGTGTCCTTCACCCGGGGTGGGGGAGTGACTCGTAGGACTGAAATTAATATTTTGGAGTGAATCTCTGGTCCTGAGCCGCCATAGCATCACCGCCTCTCCCTCAACCAGCCCTCGACGACTCAGCCTGTGTGCCTGAGAGCACCTCTGTCGTCGGTCCCATTAACAGCTGTGCAGCACAACGGTACCCCAGAGGCCATGGGTCTGTTGTGTAAGTAAGGCTCAGATCCAGAGCGACTTCGACACCGGATTGAAGACAGTAAGTGAGGAGCGTGAGGTTGCAGAGGCCCCGTCTGGTCCATCTTCTTGGGTTGAGTTTCAGGAAGTGACGCTAGCCGATGCGGTGGATGTCCTGGGGTCTGTTAGGGCCACCAGTTGTCAACTCGTTCCGTGACCGTCCTGGTTGGTGAAAGTCTCCAGGGAGACGCTAGGGACGGTGCTGGTGAGGGTTATCAATGCGTTGCTTCGGCAGGGTAGATTGGTGCCCAGCCTTAAGCAGGCTGTGGTGCGTCCCCTGCTGAAGAAGCCATCTTTAGACATGGATGCTCTCGCCAGCTACCGCCCTGTCTCTAACTGAACGGGCGGTGGCACTGCAGCTCCAGCGGCATCTTGATAGCATTGGTTTCCTTGACCCTTTTCAATCTAGGTTCCGCCCCGGATATGGTACTGAGACGGCGTTGGTGGCTTTGGCTGATGATCTCCGCCGGGAGGTGGACGCAGGATGGTTGACACTTCTGGTCCTGCCAGATCTCTTGGCCGCTTTTGATACCGTGGACCATGGGCTGCTGTTGAGACGGCTGCGAGATCTGGGGGGTCTGGACTGGACTGTTCTTGGATGGTTCCGCTCATTCCTCTCAGACAGAAGCCAGCGGGTGGTGCTGGGAGCTGAAACATCATGCCCCCGGGCCTTGACCTGTGGCGCTCCGCAGGGTTCCATTCTGTCTCCATGGTTACTTAATGTGTATATGCAGCCCTTGGGGGAGGTCGTGAGACGGTTCGGGGTGTGTTGTCACCAGTATGTTGACGACATGCAGCTGTACCTCTCTTTTTCAATGGACCCAGGTCCTGCCATCTTGGTACTTTCCCAGTGTTTGGAGGCCGTGGCGGATTGGATGAGGCAGAGCAGACTGAAGCTGAACCCAGACAAGACAGAGGTGATGGTAGTGGGGAGGG
>QEPC01005576.1:176792-235410 GCA_003113815.1 Sphenodon punctatus | reverse complement strand
GCAGGGAGACTGTGTCGCTCTGTCCCCCTCTAGTGGTGACGCTGGGCGGCAGGGAGACTGTGTCGCTCTGTCCCCCTCTAGTGGTGACGCTGGGCGGCAGGGAGACTGTGTTGCTCTGTCCCCCTCTAGTGGTGACGCTGGGCGGCAGGGAGACTGTGTCGCTCTGTCCCCCTCTAGTGGTGACGCTGGGCGGCAGGGAGACTGTGTCGCTCTGTCCCAGGAAGTGACAATGATCCGCCTAGCTTACTGTGTCACCTGACTGACTGGCCTTATATACAGGCCAGCAGCCAACCAGGAAGTTGGGAGGTTTGGGACAAGACTGAGGAGGGGTGTGGCTTAACTGACCTGGGCCCACAGCTCCAGCCCTGGGCCTTGCCCATGGTTCCTTAGTGGTGTGGCGGTGTCCCTGGGTGTTGCCTAAAGTGCTCGGCACAACAGGGCCTTGTTCTGAACTGGGACTGGGTCTGAACCAGACCGGTCCTCTCCTCGCTCCGCAGAGATTATCCATAGTTCAGGAAGATCCAACATGGATTTTCCTCTGCTCCGGATCGCCACACGCCTTTCCAAATCCTGTCCACCCTGGTGCAGCGGCCCCTTGTGCACAGGGAACTAAAACACTCTTTTCGACACATGCATGTTTATTGCCCAAGATGCCGCTGCTGTCTATATCTCCGATGGAACGGGACCAGATGCCAGCCGGTCCCCGATCCATCAGACCTCTATGGGACTGGAGTGAATCTGTCAGAGACCGAATCTTCCCAGCGAGATCCCTGATCACCGATCGGATACCTGGCTACCTGAAAAATCAGTAATTTCTGTGACCGATTTACTCGTTACTGATCAGTAAATTGTAGGGCTGAAACTCCATCCCGAGTTTTTCTTGATCTACTACTTATCATTTCTATTAGGACGACGCAGCGCTTTACAGTCACAGATTTGGGAGACGGGTCCCTGTCCAGTGGGTTTACAATCTAAGATGGACAAGGGGAACACAGGGACAGACAGACGCATTCCCATTTTACAGATGGGGGAACTGAGGCTGAGAGGTTGTGACTTGCCCAAGGCTGCCCAGTGAGTTCATGGCTAGGACAGGATTTGAACCCTGGCTTCCCAGGTCCAAGTCCAGCACCTAATCCACTACAGCACACTGGATCGCGGTTCTCTGCTCGTTTTAAGTGAGAAATTATAATCACAAAAAATGCCGAGTCTCAACGTTTCTCAGTCGAGACATTTTTCTCAAAATACCGTTTACTTCAATTTACCGTTGACCATATACCAATTGACCATGGACCATGTTCGTCCCGGTAACACGCATGCCCAAAATGGCATTTTGGTAAATGGCAAATTGTGATAAATGGTATTTCAAAAAAAAAATCTTGACTGAGATCTTGGTTGGTTATTGAGATTGTACTGATTTCTTGTTGACAATTCTGTAGTCTCACAATATTTTCACGAGAAAAAGATCGGTTCTCATTTCAGCCCTAGTAAATTGGGATGGAGAACCGGGAAATGGGAATTAAAGCTTAAAATACCACGACTGGAAGTCAGTATTCTGGGACAGCGATACCTGAATTGGGTGCTAATCAGGCACCGATTTAGTACCCGAAATGTGTGGAGTGATTCAGGGACCAAAAATCCGATGAGTATCCCCGTTTTTGCAGGACCAGCTCTCTTCAGGAGTAAAATCGATGTGAGACCCAACTACATCAAATGAAACATCTGCCAGAACATGGCCTTAATTCAATGAAAGTTACTTTGGTTTCTCCTCTTAGTTGGAACGTCCCGATTTCTCTGGGTTAGCCCAGAGGTGCCCCTTTGCTGAGCTGGAGACTTGGAGACTTTCCCTAGAGCCTCTGGATCAAAACTAGGGCTGAAACCTGAACTTGGTGGGGTTTGTTTCTCGATTCTCATCCAGAATCAAACTTCTTGGCTTGATTTCCACGAGAATTAAGAACCGCGAAAAGCCCCAGTTTCCAACCCTTTCTCGATTGAGATTTTTTTCTCAATTTACTTATCGGAGGCACATGTGTGCTGCGTCCCACACCAAGCCTCGCGTCTGTCTGTCTGTCTGTCTGTCTCTCTCTCTCTCTCTGGGAGGGGGACAGAAAAAAAACCCTGTCCCATCTGCAAAATGGCAACCATTTACGCGTGCGTAGTTATTTTTTTTGTTTTTAAGCTAGATTCTTGTGAGATTCTCACACCATTAGTGAGATCTTCTTAAGATCTCACTAAGGGTTTTTGATTTTTGCAAGAGTCTCACGAGAACCAAGTTAATTCTCTTTTCAAAACCCAGCGCCTTTGAGTGATATATCTGGAAAGATGGCAACTCTAGTTGACAGTGATGGAAAGCTCTGACAGCAAAGCAAGCCCTGTTCCAAACAGATCTAAGCTACTGAGCATGTTTCCATGGAGCCCAACTCGCTAACAATACTTCACTCTCTTCCAACAAAGCTCTAGAAAACCTGGAAGGGGATCCAGCCAGTCCTTTGCTGCCATCTAATCCTTCATCACTCACCACTGCCCTGCCCAACTCCCGCAGCCCACCCAGCTTGGATGCTGGATGCGGGACAGCAATCCAAGCCCATTATGGTCTGGACAGCAAATTTCTATCTTGACTGGTGACTGAAGCCACGTGCGATTAAAACAGCAGAGGAAATTCAGGGCTGGGTTCTACTAGGAGGATCATCAAAGCACGGGGCTTCTGCCAGCAAAAGCTCTTTGATGACCAGGCTGTTAATTAGCTGTTGCTTCTCAGGAAAGAGATCTTGCCATCACTGGGAATAGTCCACTGAAATCCTAGCTTAGTGCTGCCTCGGCTGGGAGGACAGAGAATGGGTGGAGAATTTTTGGAGGGTAACATATGGAAGGGCTGGATCTGGGAGGAAGTTTAGATCTCTGCTCCCTCAAAATGTTTAAGTGTGACCTAGTGGATCCAGTATTATTGGGCTTGGCCCTAGGAGACGGGGGCTCAAATCTCATCTGAGCTGTGAACTTACTGGGTGGACTTAGGCAAATCACTGTCTTAATAATAATAATTTTTATTTAGTGCCCCCCCCTCCCCTACGTCCCTTGTTGTGCTTCCCGTAGAACAATTTAACACAACTTTTTAATCTTCGCTAGAACCCTGTGAGGCAGGTTAGGCTGAGAGAATATTGTGACTGGGCCAAGGTCACCCAGTGAGTTTCTGGCTAAAGCGAGACTTGAACCAGGGCCTCCCTCTACCTCCCGGGCCTGGTACTGGTTAAGCCACTAGAGGGCACTATCACTCCCACCCAGAAGCTAGCGGTAGAGGTTTAACAAGGGGGTTGAATCTGATGACGCTGTGTGGAGAGTCAGCCTTCCCTAGAACCAGCGTGCCTTGCTTCCTGGCATTGTCCCCATTCCTGTTGGCATCCCTTACTCCAGTTTCTGCTCCTGGAAATCCAGAGCAAGCGCCCCAACTGCCAATAAATCCATGCCGCCCAGAGAATATTTCTTCTGGCAGGAGAACAGCCTTTCTGCCTCTGTTGGCCTTGGCATTAGGAGCTGCTCTGATCGGGCAAATGAGGCTTTTCCTATGGGTATAATTCCGTGGTCTTGCTGCCGCTGAAACCACATGTAGCCCCTTAAGCTGAGGACGTAGAGAACGGGCTCCAGTACTGGTTGCCAGGGGCTCTGTTTTCCATAGGAGAGAAGGCCAGGAGAGAGGGATCTTTCTGCAGACAGTCATTGGCACGTCATTCATCTTTCAGGAGGTCTGTGAGGTCTGGGCTTGGGAGCTCAGGTCCTTCATTATTTGCCCCCGTGGCTTGCCAGGGTAGTGATGCTGCAGCAATGGATGGCAATGGCCACGACCCCACAAACGCCTTCCTCTGGAGATGTCCCACTGACGTCAATGGGGCACTGGGTTTGGGGGTCGCAGCCACTTTGGGGGACACTGTGGAACTAACTGGCAGCAGATTTAAAACTATCAAAAAGAAGGACTTTCCCACTCACTGTACAGTTAACTTGTGGAACTTGTTGCCAGAAGATGTTTTATTTACTTATCTGCATTTTATCCCTCTCTTTCCCATAAGGCGCTGGGTGGGTTACAAGATGTAAACGTATTCGAAAATACACCAAATAAACCCAAGTCAAATCCCCAGACCCACAATTCCCCAACCCCCTACCCCTGCCTGCCAAGCACCCGGCCAAACGGAAAGGTCTTGCATCGCCTCCAGAAGATAAGCAGGCTCGGACTCGGACAAATCTCCAAGGGAAGGGAATTCCACAATTGTGGGGCAGTCCACTGAGAACATCCCTTTGTGTGCCATTGCCCTGTGAACGGCCTTGGCCCCTCTTACCTTAGGGACCGCCTCGCCCTTCGCGCCCCGGAACGACTCCTGCGGTCTGCCGGGGGTGCCCTCCTGGAGGTCCCCCGTGTTAAGCGGGGGGCCACGATGGAGCGGGCATTCTCGGTGGTAGGGCCGCGGCTGTGGAACTCCCTTCCGGAGGAAGCTCGCCTGGCCCCAAGCCTTTTGACTTTTCGGCGGAACTGTAAGACCTGGCTGTTTGCCCAGGCCTTTGGGGGGGGGGGGGGGGGTGATTTTTAATCCCCCACCTGTCTATTTATTTTTATATACTACCAGCTTATTGATATGTTTTATAGTTGTATTTTAAATGTTTTAAATGTTTTTATTGTTGTAAACCGCCCCGAGCTGCTGTGCAGGATGGGGCGGTATAGAAATCTAATAAATGAATGAATGAATGAATGAATGAATGAATTGGTGAGCAGACTTGATGTTACAAAGGGCCGTAGTGCCCCTGGGTTCGAACAAGGATTGGATAAGTTCTTAGCGGATAGTTCCATTAATGACTATTGGTCAAGTGTAGGGCTGAAACGAGAATCAAGAACCGTTACCAATCTCCCGACAAGATCTCGATAAAGCTTTGGGATCTCGTGAGATTCTTGATTTTTTTTTTAAAAAACCACTCTATGCATGTGCCAAAATGGCCACTGCAACCATTCTGTGCCTACGTGACCCTTTTCCAAGATGGCGTGGGCCGGAACGGCACTATTATGGAAAAGGGCAGCTGGTCTGCACGTGCTCAGAACCGGCTGCCCTTTTCTAAGATGGCGCCAATGTGGCTCGCGCCATTTTGGAAAAGGGCAGTGCGTGCGCAGAGTGACTGTGGTGGCCATTTTGCGCATGCTCAGAGCAATTTGAAATGTATTTTTTCTTAGAATCTCATGAGGAACAGGTCAAGTATCGGCCAATTCTCGACTTGGTCCTGGAAATCTTGCCGAGAACATGGTTCTTGATGAGATTTGCAAAATTACCGAGAACAAATTTCAGCCCGAGTCAATTAGGTTTGGGGGATGTAACCTCGGACTGTCAAGAGTTGGGAGTGAGCAGCCAGGAATGGATCGCTCTGTTATGACTTGTTGCGTACTTCTCTGAAGCAGCTACGGGTGACTGCTGTCGGAGACAGGATGCTGGGCTGGATGAGCAATTGGTCTGACCCAGCATGGCATTTCTTATATGCTTAGCATCTCTTCCTGAGGGCATGAATAAAGCATGGGACGCTGTCCTGGAGGGCAGGGGAGGGACACTGACCTATTTCAGAGGTACGTCATTCCTACTCTGCTATTGCGGCTTCCGAATTTCAGCAAGTCTGGACCCTATCTGGAGAATCTGTCCACAGATTCCAAGAGATTAACCAGAGCATCGTTCGAGCGACACAAATTATTGCAGGATGCTTAGGCCACGATGGGGCATGAAGGCAGATGTGGTCTTCGATTTATTGGGGACCCCAGACCATTTAGAGTTTTGTAAGTTGGAGCCAGTGCCTTAAATCGTGCCTGGGGAGCTACTGGCAGCCAATGTAGACTTTAGAACATTGGTGCAATGTGCTCCTGGCAACTCGCCCCCGGCGGAAGAGTCTGCTAGGTACTCTAAGCCGCACAATAGCTTAACCCCTCTTGAGCCGGCCTCTTTGAAACCCAGGCCTCATGTAACCAGGCATGGCCAACGTGCATGATCCGATCTGAGGCCCCTACGGACTGGAAAATGTGCCCAGGCTGGTTGTCTTCAGACTCAGCACATCCGAGCCAGCTCCCGGGAGGCTGGATGCTCGCAGCACTCTTGTGCTATGGTCACGAGAGCTAATATCGATTTTGATTTATACCCCACTTCCCTGAACGGCCAGCTAGCAAAATTCTACACAAACTATCCCCACCTGCTAAAAGCCAGGGCAAACAGGTCGGCCTTACATTGCCACTGGAAGATGCTCAAGCTCCGTTTTTGGCGAACCTCCCAGGGATGGAAACTCCGAAGCTGTGGGGCAGTCGCTAAGAATGCCTCTCGGCATTCTGCCGCAGCGATGGGACTCACAAGAGGGCGCCCCCAGCTGGTGTGAGGAGGGGGGGGGGCGGGGCGCTACAGACCATAGGAGAGGAGATGGCCCCTCAGATGGGAAGGACCCAAGTGCTGAAACCAAGTCACTGGAATGCTGAAGAGACCAAAATAGCCACACAAACCGATGTGTGGTCTCATTCCTACGGCGAAAGGCGGTTAGCGTATTCAGTGGGCTTTCTGTAAGCGTGAACAATAGTCCCGGATGCCGGAATGCCTCTTCACTTCAGCTCCCCTCTGTAGCATTGAAAATATCGAATTTGAGCAGGGATGTTTCTGCGGCGGCTTGAGGTGCCTGTTGCAGCGGCAGCTTTAGTCGTTCTTGGCTCCTGGCGGACTTTGGAAACCCAGCGGTTTATGACTGACACCTGCTCTCAGCCCTCGAGGCATTTTCCCAATGTAAATTCTGCCTCTGTACATCGCAGCCACCCGAGACGGCTCTGCTTATAAAGCTCTGCCGTTACCGTGTGCAGGTGGCTCTCTGCTGTTTTTTTTCTAGGTAAGAAAAGAAAATAGGGCCAGTTTTTCAGGCTCCCATCAAGGAAAGCTCCCCTGGACTTCAGGGCTCAGGGCATGATGGAATTCTTCCACATTCATCTAATCCATAGAGGAATGAAGTGATTTCACCGTCTGGCTAAGAGGACTCCTGCCTTGAGGGAAATGGAGGTTGCTTCATGGGGAGCGGGGACCGCTAATGCTAGAGATGAGAGAGGAAGCAAAACTAATAGATTAGCTATCCAATTCAGTCATTTCAAACTGAATCGAATGGAGCACTGGCAAATATTCATCCCACTTCCCTTGGATAGCCACTTTAGGGAGTGCCATTTCTGGCTGTTTGGTTATTCAATGATTTGGTTATTCTGTTTAGTTATTCTACTTAGCTAGTGTCAAGATCCTAGTTTCGAGGCAGGCCGTGACAAGGGGCTGATATCTACAGCTGTAACGAAAATAAACAATTATTCTCACACGAATCAAAAACCAACAGTAAGATCTCAAGATCTCACTAACTGCTCGATATTTAATGAGATATCTTGGGGGGGGGAGAGGGGGAGAGAAACCTACCCCCTTGGGGGGGCTTGTACTCCCCTGACTGCCTCTCTGAGTCTGGCGGGACTGCTCCAGCTGCTGAATGTCTCCCTGTTCAGCTTCTCTGCAGGGGAATGGGGGAAGCCTCCAAGGAGGAGACAAACATTTTTTTATAAAAAAAATAATCACTGCGCCTACTCAGAATGGCCACCACCCACCAGGGCCGTGCTGAGCATGTGCAGAAAAGGGCAGCCACCATGTTTCAATCATGTGCTTCAATCAAGCCCTCCGAGGCCAGTAAGTACCACTCTGGAGCACCAGAAAATCGGGCTGGGGGGAGATCGGTTCCACTGTCTGGCGGCCAGGGATGAGACTCGGGAGTACAGATTGGTTTCCTATTGACTTCAATGGGGAAAATCTGAATCCGTAATTAAATCGGAGATTTTGTCGGGGGGTGGGGATGAGACACAGGGCATTTTTACAGATTTGTGGGTTTTAGGGGTGAAGGGAAGGGGTGGGGGGATTGTGGCGGGTAAGAGGGAGTATCTTGGACCCCAGTGAGAATGGGTTACAAGGAGGGAATGGGTTAGGGGGGTGAGGGGGGCGGACAACCTCGGGGGGGACGGGCAATGTGTCCTCCAGTGAGAGGGGGAATTCAGGGGGGTGGGAGGAAGAGGTCTCTTTCATCAGCCTGGCGGGGCACCCTGAAAGAGGGGAGTCCATGCGGGGAGGGACCGTGTGTGTGTGTGTGTGTGTGTGTGTCACAATAGAGGTTGTGATAGGCCGGGAGAGATATGATCCATGGGGGAGGCCGGTTCAATCATTGAGAGGGAGCGGGTGCCTAGTGTAGTGATCAAGACTGAGAGGGCCCACAGTCTGTTGCTGTTGAACATGAGGTCGGTGGTAAATAACTCCTCAACTGTCTGGGAGTTGATCCTGGACCAGGCAGCCAACCTCATGTGTCTTATGGAGAACTGGCTGGACACTGAGTCGGGGCCTATTCTGGCTGACCTTGTGCCAGCTGGGTACTCCACGCAGCCACGGCTGGAGGGATGGGTGGGAGGGGCGCGTAGCCATTATTTTTAAGAAACTGTGGTCCGTTCGGCGATATCCAATGCAGAAACCACCAGGCTTAGAGTGTCTCCATCTTGTGTGATTTCGCTGGAGGCAGTTTGGGAATGCTGCTGGTATACCGTACACCTACCTGTCCAGCTGTTTCCCTATTTGCCCTAGCGAAGCTGGTGGCGGAGGTGGTCTTGAGGTCCCCGGTCCTGAGGGATTTCAACATCCACGTTGACGCCAGCCTTTCTGGAGCAGAGCATGAGTTCATGGCCACCATGGCAACCATGGACTTGTCTCAATTTGTAGATAGTCCGACAGATGATGGTGGTCACACTCTGGATTTTGTTTTCTCCACTGGCCTAGAGGCGGGGGGTCTGTCTGTTCATGGGGGATGTGGTGAGAGTGCCCTTGACATGGACAGATCGTTATCTCCTTCAGACCCAGCTCCTGGCACGTGTCTGCCCCCGGAACGGTGTGGAACCGGTTAGGTTGGTTCGCCCTCGGAGACTTATGGAACCAAACAGTTTCCAGAATGCTCTGGGGGAAATACCCTCTGATCTTGATGCTCGCCTGCTCGATGACCTCGTTGTGTTTTGGAACACCTGGCTATCGGAGGCCATTGACCAGGTGGCTCCCAGGCATCTGCTTCCCAAACATCAGAGCTGCAGGTCCCTGTAGTTTACGGAGGACCTGCAGCAGTTAAAACAAGTGGGGAGGCAGTTAGAGCAATGGTGACATTGTACACATGCTGAAGATGACATTGCGGCATAGAGCTAGTTTGAAAGCCTATGTGGTGGCTCTACAGGTGGCAAAGAAGAAGTTCTTTGCTGCCATCATAGCGTCTGTGAAATCCCATCTGGTGGAGCTCTTCCAGGTGCTGAAGGGGTCGGTCAGTCCAGCCTCCCTCCACCTGGAAGTGGAGGTTTCCAGGACCCGCTGTGATAGGTTTTATTGATTTTTTTTCATGGGCAAAATTGCTCGCATTCACCACGACTTCGTCACTACAGTTGGTACAGTTGCAAAACCAGAGGTGATGAAATCCCTGGCTTTTCTGGTTTTATGGGATCAGTTTCAGTTGGTGACCCCTGCCAGTGTGGGGGACGTCGTGGAGGCTGTTAGAGTCACAACATGTGAATTGCATCCTTGCCCGTCCTGGCTGGTTAAGCCACCAGGAAGACGTTGGTACCGGTATTGGCATGGGTGGTCAACGCCTCCCTTGAGGAGGACACGGTCCCAGGGTCTCTTAAGGAGGCTTTTGTGCGACCCTTGCTCAAAAAACCATTACTTGACGGTGATGCCCATGCTAGCTACCGACCTGTCACTAACCTTCCCTTTTTAGGGAAGGTTATTGAGCAGGTAGTGGCCCAACAACTCCATGACCATCTTGACCAGGTCAGTTGTCTGGATCCCTCGCAGTCTGGCTTTTTTTTTTCCCATCCAGGTTATGGCACCGAGACTGCGCTTGTGGCCTTGGTCGATGACCTGCGCTGTGCTTTAGACCGAGGACAGTCGACCCTTTTGGTTCTGTTAGATTTATCGGCTGCTTTTGATACCGTTGACCACGAGATGTTGGTGACTCGTCTGTGGGATTGTGTCTGGGTGGGAGGGATTGTTCTTGAATGGTTCCACTCGTTCCTGGCTGGAAGAACTCACCGTGTGGTCTTGGGTGACTGTACATCATCTCCCCAGGATATTATGTGTGGGGTCCTGCAGGGTTCCATTCTGTCCCCTCTCCTGTTCAATGTGTATATGCAGCCCTTGGGCGAGGTCGTGAGAGGATTTGAAACGTGCTGTCATCAATATGCTGACAACACCCAGATCTACTTCTCATTTTCAGCAGACTCAGGCCCCACAATCTCGTTGTTTACTCGATATCTGGCAGCTGTGGGGGACAGGATGAGGGCGAGTCGCCTGAAGCTGAATCCTGACAAGACGGAGGTGATGCTAGTGAGGAGGACTGAGGGAGTGGAGGCCCCTATCGTTGATGGAATATGCCCTATCTTGGTTCCTCAGGCTTGCAGTCTGGGGGTTCTCCTCAATCTGCAGCTTCTCATGGAGGTCGAGGTGGCAGTTGTGGCAAGGAATGCATTTACTAAATTACATCTGGTACGATGGTTATGGCCGTATATCTGACGCGACCTTGCCACCATCATCCATGCCCTCATCACCTTGAGGCTTGGTTACTGTAATGCACTCTACGTGGGGCTACCCAAGGTGACAGTCCAGAGGTTGCAGCTGGTGCAGAATGCAACAGCCCATCTCCTTATGGCCACGGGCCGCTGAGATCACATAACACCGGTGCTCTGTTCTGCTGTCGCCTTCTGGGCCCAATTCAAGGTGTTGGTGCTCACCTATAGAGCCCTACATGGCCTGGGTCCCAACTACCTGCGGGACCGCCTCACTCCCCGGGTTCTGAAATGGCCACTGTGGTCACCCAGGGTGCCCTTTCGGGGGTTCCCCATGTTTGGGGGGGGGTCGTCACATTGGAGAGGGCATTCTCTGTAGGGATGGGCGAACAGAAAGGAGTTCGGAAATTTGGTTCGGTTCAGTTTGAAATTCGAGTTCGGAAATTCGAGTTCAGTTCGGTTCGGTTTGAAATTCGAGTTCGGTTCGGACGTTCGGTTTGGTCGACCGAACAGACCGAGTTCGGTCGAATTCCGAACTTCCGAACCAATCCCTAATTCTCTGTCGCCGTGCGTCAGTTGTGAAACTCCTTCCCAGCAGAGACTCGTTTGGCCCAGGACCTTTCCTCCTTCAGGCTTCAATGTAAAACCTGGTTGTTCCACTGAGCGTTTGGTGAGAGAGACGGGGAGGGGGAGGGGTGGTGTCGGGTTGTGGGGGGAAATTATTGTTTTTACTGAATTTTTAAAAGTTTTTGTTTTATACTTTATTCTGTGCTTTTATATTGTATGCCGCATCGAGCTGCCTTTGGCAAGCGGGAGCGGGATAGCAAATGTTTTTTAAAAATCCAGAAATTACAAATCCAAATCTGTAATACAATCTGAATTCCCCATCCCTACTATATACCCCTATCTTTGTAAGGGATACATCTGCCGTGACCGGCACCATGATAATTACACCCCTGCCTTCTTCCATGCTCTTGGTATTATGGGAAATAGTGCAGAGAAATATGGAAGGGGAAGGGCCTCTGAAAATCTGGTCCTGTGAAGGCAAGACAAACACCAAGCCCGCAGTGAGCGACCCACCGTGCGGATGGACCACTTGCCCATTTGGCGAGTGGGAAGGCGGTTTCCACTGCCTGGTCACCAGGTTTAGATTTTGTAATCTCTAATGGGAAAAAACGACCCACCAATATTTGCTTTTTCCCCTTGGTTACAGCTGTGAGGAAAACAAGTAGGCGAAGCAGGCCTCTCTGCTTGCCCAGCTGCGATCGCTTCTCCGAGACAGAGTGGGAGTGGGTGGTTTTGACAGCCGGGGCCAACTCTTCTCGGGGTCTCTGAGGACCTGATCTAAGCGTTAATGTCAGAAAAATCCTGCAGCTATCCTCATTATGAAACCCCCGGTCTCCATTTCCTTGGCCAGGGATATAATGCTCAGGGCAGTGAGTCAATGGGAACGGCATGCCAGTAATGAATTACATATTGACACACAGTCGAGAGAGACAAGGGCCCGCCGCCCAGCCCGGAGAATGCTACATTTTCATGGCTCAAACGCTGCTCGGGATTGTCTCTTAAAACACAACGGTTCCTCTGGGGACACTGCTTCGCCCTAGTCAAGGAGAGGAGTGACCTCAACATTTTATCGTTTTGCAGACAGCTGAAAGCCTTCACCGTGCTGTCCAATTTTGACCAATTTGTCTCACATTAAGTCTTACACCCAACTTAACCCTGCAGAGACGGGAAACTTTTGCAGCTGTAAAACAATGGCTTTAAAATAAAAATAGAGCCGCATGGAGCAGCCGAACAATTGTTCACAGGTGTTTTTGTTTTGTGTTTTTTTTAAATTGCATCACGATGCTTCCCCTTTCTTTTCCTGGAGGCAGGGCAACCAATCATAAAATGAATCTGAGTCACAGTTTCTGACCAGTACAACCACTACCTTGCAATTGGAACGAATGAACGGAACAAAGTAAACAGAACGAATGGAACGACTGAACCCAACGGACAAAACGATATGGAAGGAAATTCAGGCATTCGAAAGAACAGCGGGCAGAGACCATCCCGTCATTGCTTCATTTGTTTAAGTTCTAAACATTCCTTTCAGCTCCACTCTAAAATCATGGGATTGTATTTTGATATCCTAGGTGAAGTCTCCGACTAATGATTGTTCAGTACTAAGTACATTTCTGGTGCTATATAAATATTTAAAAATAACAAAAGTCATGGCATGTCAAATATAGGGGGCTGGTTTCAATCAGTCTCTCATAGAATGCCCTCAGCTCAGTACAATCTCTGGGGTGGGGCTGGCTTTACCACAGGGTGACTGCCCCAGGCTGTGCCCTTTTCTCTACTTCCGGGGGCTCCACAGTGGCCCACATTTTGACCACAGCAGGATGCGGGCCCCGTCTCTCTCCCAGCAGGGCCCCTGGGCCCCTGAGGGTGCGGGGGCAGGGCCACACATTTTGTCTTCACTCTTGGCCCCTCAGATTCTAAGGCCAGCCCTCTGGCAGGGAGGCCAGTTCAAAAAGGGGTGTGTAAAATGCACAGCCTGAGACCCAAAATGTGGAGGGTCCTCCGAGAGACCAGTGGAGCGGCCCTGTGAGACCTCATGACTCCACCAGCGCCTGTTCCTGCCTCTAATTGGTCAGCCTTTGCTCAGGGCTGAGTTAACTTTGATCAGTCTTGATTAGCTGATACATTTACATAATGCTCTGCTGGCAGCTGGCAACAGAAGAAAGCGCCCAACTATTCCCCCCTCCCCAGCACCTCCATCCTCATCTCTGTCAAGCAAGAGTGAGACCAAGGTCAGTTCTAGAACAAAGACCTGATGAAATTTATTTATTTATTTATTTTACTATTTTTCTACCCCGCCCCCTCCTGCTCACTGAGCAGCTCGGGGCGGCTTACAAAATGCATCAACAATAAAAGCACACATAAAATATCATTAAAAACATTTTAAAAGATAAAAAGAACTAAAAGGGCAGAATTCCCCCTCCCCTCCCCTCCCCAACCCACCCCACCCTACCCGTCTCCCTCTCCAAAGGCCCGGAAGGACAGCCAGGTCTTACACTGTCTACGAGAAGAGGGGAGGTCCGGGGCCAGGCGGGCCTCCGTCGGGAGGGAGTTCGACAGCCTGGGAGCAGCCACCGAGAACGCCCTCCCAATCGTCGCCACCTGGGCAACCCAGGGGACTTCGAGTTGGGCGTCCCCGGCCGACCACAGGGGCCGCAATGGAATCCGGGGCCTGAGGTGGTCCCACAGGTAAGCCGGGCCCAGGCCATTTAGGGCTTTATAGGTCATAACCAACACCTTGATTTGGGCCCGGAAGACAATAGACACTGCCAGTGCAGAGAACGGAACACTGGTGTAATGTGCTCGTGGCGACCTGTCCTTGTTAAGAGATGGGCCACCTCATTTTGCACCAGCTGCAACCTCTGGACCGTCCCCAAGGGCAGCCCCATGTAGAGTCATTTCATTTCATTTATTTCATTTATTAGATTTTTATACCGCCCCATCCTGCACAGAGTGCGCTACAGTAGTCTAGTCTAGAGGTGATAAACACATGAATGATGGTGGCCATATCCGAGTCCGAAACATATGGGCGCAGCCGTCGTACCAGATGTAATTGGTGAAATGGTCCCCTCGCCACAGCCGTCAGCCTCCACCTGGAGATCCAGCCGGAGCTGTGAGTTGAGGAGCAACCCCAGACTACAGACCTGTGTGGCCATAGGGGGGCAGACCCCATCGATGATGGGGGTCACCACCATCCCAGCCCTACCCAACAACATCACCCCCATTTTTTCCGGATTCAACTTCAGACAGCTCACCCTCAAACAGTCTCCCACAGCTGCCAAGTACTGGGGGAGCCCGAGACTGCCGGGTCTGGGTCTGCAGAAATAGAGAGGTAGAGTTGTGTGTCATCGGCGTACTGATGACAACGCACGCTGAACCCTCTCACGACCTCGCCCAAAGTCTGCATATACACGTTGAACAGGAGTGGGGACAGAATAGAACCCTGCGGGACACCACATGTGAGGTCTCAGGGAGATGAAATACATTCCCTGAGAACCACACGCTGAGTTCTCCCGGCCAGGAATGAGCGAAACCATTCAAGAACAATTCCGCCAACCCTGGCCTGGTCCCGCAGCCAAGTCACCAACATATCGTGGTCAACGGTATCAAATGCAGTCAACAGATCTAATAGAATTTAAATAGAAGATCTGCCCATGTCTAATTCACGGTGCAGGTCATCAACCAAAGCCACAAGCGCAGTCTTCGTGCCAAACCCAGGGCGAAAACCAAACTGCGAGGGATCAAGAGAACTGACCCGATCTAGATGCCCCCGAAGCTGCCAAGCCACCACCCTTTCAATAACCTTCCCTAAAAAGGGAAGGTTAGAGACTGGCCGATAGCTAGCTGGGGAGTCAATGTCAAGAGATGGTTTCTTGATCAGGGGCCTCACCTCTGCCTCTTTGAGGTGGCTTAGCATCCTGCCCTGCCTAAAGGAGGCATTGACAACTCCCCCCAGCAACGGCCCTAATGTCTCCCGACAGGCCTTGACCAGCCAGGATGGGAACGGATCTAATTCACAACAGATGGCCCTTACAGCCCCAAGGACATTCGCTGCATCAGCGGGCGACACCCACTGAAATTGATCCCATGAAATCAGACAAGGCAGATTCTCCACCCCCTCAGGTTCACCTACTGTTGCAGCATCGAAGTCGCGGTGAATCTGAGCAATTTTTATCCACAAAAAAGTCAATGAACATGTCACAGCGGGTACTGGAAGATTCCAGTTCCAAGCGGAGAGAGGCCGGACTGACCAGCCACTGCACCACCCAGAAAAGCTCCGCCTGGGTGGAGCATAAGCTTTTAAACTAGCTTTATGTCGCAATCGGTTGGCTTCAGCACGACTCCGGCGCCACTGGCACTCCAATCGCCATCCTTCCCACTTCATCCGGTGTAGGTCCTCTGTAAACCAAGGGGACCCGCGTTGTCGGTATTCCGATAGCAGACGCCTGGGAGCCGTTCGGTCAATGGCCTCAGTCAACAAGTTGTTACAGAAGACAATGAGGTCATCGAGCAAGCAGACGTTGAGATCAGGAGGCAATTCCCCTAGGGCATTCCGGAACCTCTCTGGTTCCATAAGTCTCTGGGGGCGGACCAACCAAACTGGTCCTATACCTCTCCAGGGGCAGACATGTGCCAGGAGATCGATCTAGAGGAGATAATGATCCGTCCATGACAAGGGTGTAGTTGATACATCCACCACCACCGGATCCTCTGCCTCAAGGCCAGTGCAGAATATCAGGTCAAGGGTTTGTCCTCCATCATGCATCAGGCCCACAACCCTCTGAGACAGTCCCATGGTTGTCATGGTGGCCATGAACTCACGCTCCGCTCCCACAAGGTTGGTGTCAGTGTGGATGTTGAAATCCCCCAGGATTAAGGTCCTTGGAGACTGCAAGACCATCCCTGACACCAACTCAGCTAGGGCATGTAGGGATGCTGCCGTACAGGTAGGTGCGCGGTATATGAGAAGCAGCCCCAATCTATCTCCAGCCAAATCGATCACCAGATGGATCCCCTCCGTGCCCAAAATAGTCTGCACTGGATACCTCCTCCCAGACCAGGTGTCCTTAAATTTTTTATTTATTTATTTGTTTGTTTGTTTATAATAAAATTTGTATGCCGCCCCCTCCTGCTAAAAGCATCTTGGGGCAGCTAACAACATATTAAAACAATTTAAAACCATAATCGGAGTTAAAATTGAATAAATAAAATTGAATAAATAAAAATTGAATACAAATCGAATAAATAAAATAAATAAAAACACTATTAAAACATAATATAAAAACGACATATCCCCCCACTCTAACCCAGCCCACCCACTCCCTCTCCCTCAGGAAAATCACGTCGGAACAGCCAGGTCTTACATTGTCTATGGAAAGAGGGGAGGTCGATAATCAGGCGGACCTCCAACGGGAGGGAGTTCCACAACCGCGGTGTGGCACTGACAACACCATACGCCAAACTCCCTAACAACCTCCCCCAAAGGCTGCATGTACACATTGAACAAGAGAGGGGACAGGATAGAACCCTGTGGGACTCCACACGTGAGGCCCCGGGGAGAAGATGAAAAATCACCCAGGACCACACGCTGGACTCTCCAAGCCAGGAAGGAGCGGAACCATTCAAGAGGCGGGCAGGGGAAGTTGGGGGGTGTCTAACAGGGTTCTCTGAGGATGGGAGGGCTTCCACAGCTATTGGGGTTGTTATGGGTCAGGGGAGATATGGTCCAAGGGGGAGGTGTGTTCCATCAGTGAGGAGGGAGCGGTGCCTTGTGCCTGTTCTCCTCTCAACCCTCCACGCGGGTAGGTTGTGGGTCGAGGCTCAGGAGGCCCCAGGCCTTGGTTTGGTGCTGCTGAACGCGAGGTTGGTTGTCAATAAGTCCTCTACCATCTGGGAGTCAATGCCGGAGTGGGACACCGACCTCGTGTGTATTACAGAGACCTGGCCGGACAATGAATCGGGTTCGATTCTGGTCGATCTTGTTCCTGCTGGGTTCTCTGTGCAGCATCAGCTACGGCTGGAGGGACGGGGGTGGGGGTGGGAATGTAGCCATTGTTATCAACGATGCATTGTCTTTTAGGAGGTATACGGTGCAGGCTCCACCAGGTGTTTGAGTGCCTCCATCTTGTGTTGGATTTGGCCGGGGGCAGATTAGGGGTGCTGCTGGTGTACCGTGCACCCAATTGTCCAGTGGCATCCCTACATGCTCTTGCTGATCTGGTGTCAGATGTGATCCTCCGGACCCCTAGATTAGTGGTCCTGGGGGATTTTAACATCCACACTGACACCTATCTTGGAGGAGCGAGGCATGAGTTCATGGCCTCCATGACAACCATGAGCCTGTCCCAAATCATCTGTGGCCCCACACACGAGGAGGGACATACACTGGATTTGGTTTTTTGCACCAGCCTTGAGGCGGGGGTCAGTTAGTAGAAGTTAGGGGGGTAGAGCCTTTGTCATGGTCTGACCATTACCTCCTTAAGACATGCATCCTGGCACATGTCAGCCCCCAACGGAGTGCAGGACCTATTAGATCGGTCCACCCCCAGAGACTTATGGATCCTGATTGGTTCCGGAATGCTCTGGGGGAGTTTCCCCTGGACCTTGACACCTGCTCCGTCGATCTTGTAGCCTTCTGGAGCACCTTGTTGGCTGAGACCATTGACAGAGTGGCTCCCAGGCGTCCACTGCCCTCCCGGGTCTCCCACAGGTCTCCTTGGTTTACTGAGGGCCTGCAGTGTTTGAAGCGGGAGAGCAGGCGGTTGGAGCAACAGTGGCGCTGGACTCACGACAAGTATGATCGATCGCAGCATAAGAGCAATTTAAAGGCCTGTGCAGGCAGCAAAGAAGCAGTTCTTTGCTGCCCTTATTGCATCTGCAAAGTCATGTCCAGTGGAGCTTTTCCGGGTGGTGAAGGGCTTGGTCAGTCCTGCCTGTCTCTGCCTGGACCTGGAGCAATCCAGTGACCGCTGTGACCGGTTTATCGAGTACTTTGTAGATAAGATCGCTCACATCTGCCACGATTTCGGTACCACAGTTATTGCAGAGGATCATCTTGGGGCTATGGATGCCCTGTCCTGTCCTGTTTTGTGAGATCGGTTTCAGATGGTGGTGCCCGCCAATGTGGAGTCCTTGTTGGGATCTGAAACTTCCTTTGCTGCCCGCACCTTCTAGGTTCCATAAGTCGTCAGGGACGAACCATCCTAATTGGTTCTGCACCTTCCCAGAGGCTGACATGTGCTAGGATACCTGCCGGGAGGAGATAATGATCCGTCCATGACAACGGTTCTGCTGACACCTCCCCCACTAATGGATCCCCCGTCTCAAGGCCGGTGCAAAACATCATGTCTAGGATATGTCCCCCAATGTGTGTGGGGCCCACGATCCTCTGAGACAGGCCCATGGTTGCCATGGCGGCTAGGAACTCACACTCTGCTCCTCCAAGACTGGCGTCGGCATGAATATTGAAGTGCCCCAGGACTATCACCCTGGGAGACTACAAGACCACCCCCGACACCAGCTCAGTCAGTGCGGATAGGGAAGCTGCCGTACAGGTGGGTGCCCGGTATATCAGCAGTATCCCTAATCTGTCTCCAGCCAATTCCAACACCAAATGCAGGTCCTCTATCCTCATGATAGTTTGCAGAGGAAATCTCCTCACTGACAATGTCGCCTTAAAAACAATGGCTATGCCACCCCCCTCCCCCTCCCGGCCAAGGCTGATGCTGCACGGAGTAACCAGCCGGAACAAGGTTAGCCAATATAGGCCCCAATATAGGTCCCCCATTCTCGATCACTGCATTACCTGTCTGGGGGCCTGTGCAGGGGACTGGCATCAAGCACCTGTCCCTGCTCATTGGGGTTACCCGCCTCTCAAGCAGGGCCGGCCCCAGGGTTGGTGAGGCCATGTGCGAAGTCTTGGTGAGGGGCCTAATTTGCATAATTAGGCACCACCTAATTATGCAAATGTATACATTTACATAAAACTTACTCCCTCTGGACAGGAAGGATTCCCATTCTCCACCTCTCCGAGCAACCATGGAGAAGCACGGCCTCCTAATGCTTCCCCCCCTCCCCAGCCGAGTGTCTACCACCACTCCCCAGGAGTGGTTCCACTGCAGGGGCAGCCAAGCGGGCAGTGACACAGGCACAGAGAGACTGACTGCGTCCACTGCCTTACTGGAGGAGGGGCCAGGGGGTGAGCTTAGCCAGTCTGGCCTCCAGGGCCTGTTGCTTCTTGCTGCCAGTGCCGCCTGTGCCTTGTGCACGCATGCGGTGTGACCAGTCCAGAGGTGCTGCTATCACACACACAAGACACCCAAAATGCAGCTAGCTTATTAAGCGCATTATGCCATGAAAAGAGACATATAACCAGTTCAGTTGTGCCCCCATAATCAGTTCATGCTGCCCCCACCCCATAACCAGTTCATTTCTGCCCCCGCCCCCATATAATCTATTCACGCTGCCCCCACCCATAACCATTTAATTTGTGCCCACGGGGCAGCGTGAATTGATTATATGGGGGTGCAAATGAACTGGTTATGGGGTGCGGGTTTAAAGACAGTATTCCTGTTAGCAATAACTTCATTAAGAAGAGTTAGTGAAATAGCAGCCATAATAATCTCAGAACCATATTTGCAGATTTATTTTCCAAGACAGAATAGATATTGCTTTACATCCTAAATTCCTACCTAAGATAGTATAAGTAAGACAGTTGTGAGAATGTGGCCCTTTTTACACGGGTCTCTCCTCCCAGCCATAAACACGCAGATTTCTGTGTGTTCATGGGTGGGGGAACCCCATGTGAATGACGTGGTGCACGCGCCCATGGTGAGTGGGGGTGCGTGCGCGCTCGCCTAACACGCATCCCCACTCACCCCCCCACTCATCCCCACGCACGGAGCAACCGGGGGAAATGGTGGTTACTATGTGGGTGTGGATGAGTGGTGGGTGAGTGGGGATGTGTGTGCAGCTGTGTGCATGCCCCATCCATGCACTGGCGCGCCCACGGACTCCCCACCCGGCGGAGCCATGTAAAAATATCATGTGAGGAGCCACTCGAAGAAGAACAGAAGGTTGCTACCTTGCAAACAAGGTTCTTTGAGATGGCTCCGAACATTCTCACAACACCCACCCTTCCAGCCCCGCATGGAATTCTTTTCTTATATTTCTAGAAAGGGTTGAAAGGAACTGTCATTCAGAGGGGGAGGGTTCTTTTTATACCAGAGGAGCTCAAGACCATCATGTGGTCTATTATTTGAACAGGGTGAGCGCGCACAACCCAGTTGTGAGAATGTTGGGAGCCATCTCGAAGAACCTTCTTTACAAGGTAGCAACCTTCTGATCAGCACATGGGGAGGAGCTGTTTGTAAACAGCCTTATCTCCCAGCCCGATCCAGTGTCCCTGCTGCTGCTGCTACAGCACTACCAGAAGGCAGAGGCAGGTGAGGGATGGGGTCTGGAGCCAGGGAGGGGAAGAAGAATCACTTTCTGAGGGAGAAGCTGGCTGCAGCCTGATGCCCAGCCAGGCAAGTGCGGGGCCTTAGCTGGCGGCAGGACCATGTGCGGCCGCACATGTGGCACATGCCTGGGGTCGGCCCTGCTCTCAAGAGGACCATAGTTGCCCTGATCCATCATGACCCCAATGGCTGTAGACACAGACACACACACACACACCCCAAATCCTATCCGGCTGTGGGTGCAGTCTAGCAGAACGGTAGCCATGGCAGGGACCGGAGAAGGCACTGGGACTGAACCCTATCATGAGAAAAGAAGCCCTGACAAATGACAATCCCTGGCACCAATTAAGCCCTGGATCTGGCCCACAAACATTCACTTGCACGATTCTTGGCCCATCCAAAGTTCATCAGTTTAAACAATTGAAAACTTTGCAAAATGAACACAAAACGTTTAACGGTAAGAATGTTACGGGTGAGCCGTCGAGAACGGCTGAGTGAACTCTTCCCCGTGCCTTGTGCCTGCGGCTACCATTGAAATGGGGCAGTCATTTTTATCTCTGTGGAGATTCTCCGTGTTTTCAGTACAGTGCCTGGAGATCTGCCACAGACTGTGGAACTCCATGCTCCATTCCAAAGCTTACTCATGCTACTGTGGTGCCGTTAATCAGGATGTTTTCCATGCACATGCAAAAGCCAGTTCAATTTGAATATTGTGTATGGGCAGTATTGAACTGAATTAACTTTTGTGCCTATTCAAGAAGAATTCTAATTCGTATGCACATGCAAAATGGCATTGTACTAGTGTTATGGAGCTGCAGTTGCTGAATTGGAGTTCTGGAGGGACGGGGACCAGATTGTGTTCGGTCGCTGTACTGCTGGGCTTGAATCGGACTGGGTGAATCTGTCAGAGACAGAATTTGCCCCGGTATTCCATTTCACCTCTGTCTGTGGCTTAGAGCAGTGGCTCCCAAAGGGTGGCCTGAGAACCACCAGGCCTCATGATGGAACCAGCTGTAGCCATGGCTAAGCCAAACAAGCTTCAATCCCCTCCGCTGTCATGGCCATCTGAGGAGGCAGACGCATGGTTGAGCAGTTATGCACGTGTGCTGACCAAGACTTCCACGCAGATAGCTCATGTGTATTGTGGCTGATCCCTACCTTTCCCACCACAAATTGGGTGTCCTCAGCATATTGATGACACCTGACACCAAACTCTCTGATGACCTTCCCCAAGGGCAGCATATACACATTGAACAGGAGAGGGGGTAAGATAGAACCCTGCGGAACTCCACGCATGAGGGCCCAGAGAGAAGATGAATAATCACCGATCACCACATGCTGAGTTCTCCCAGCCAGGAATGAGCAACACTATTCAAGAACAGTCCAACCCACCCCTGCCCGGTCCCACAACCAAGTCACAACAACTCATGATCAACTGAATCAAATGCAGCTGAGAGATCCAATAGAATTAACAGGGTTGAACGACCTTGGTCCAACTCTCGGGAGAGGTCATCAACCACGGCCACAAGTGCAGTCTCTGTGCCATAACCCAGATGAAAGCCAGAATGCGAGGGGTCCAGGAAACTGATCCTGTCCAGATGTTCCCAAAGCTGCTCAGCCGCCACCCATTTAATAACCCCTAAAAAGGAAAGGTTAGAGACTGGCCGATAGCTGGCCAGGGTGACAACATCCAATGATGGCTTTTTGAGCAGGGGTCGCACCACCGCCTCCTTGAGGCAGTCTGGCACCTGCTGTCCCTGAGGGAGGCGTTGACTATCCTGGCCAGCAAGGGTCCTAACATCTCTCAACTGGCTTTAACCAGCCAGGACGGGCATAGAGCGAATTCACAATAAGTGGCTCGAACAGTCCCAAGAACATTCCCTGCATCAGAGGGTGACACGTCTTGAAATTCATCCCATAAAACAGGACAAGATGGAGCTTCAACGGCCTCTGGTTCACCCACTCTTAGAAATGCTGCGTCGAAACCGTGATGAATTTGAGCAATTTTATCCACACAAAAAATCCAGAAACAAGTCACAGCAACCATTAGATAACCCTGGATCCAAGCTGAGGGAGGCCGGACTGACCAGCCCCCTCACCACTCAGAAAGGCTCAGCTGGATGGGACTTAGTGGATGCGATAAGGGCAGCAACGACGGCCTTCTTTGCTGTCCACACTGCCATGGCATAGGTACGTAACCAGACTCCGTGTCGCAATCAGTCAACTTCAGTGCAAGAATGACACCACCGTCACTCTAACCGCCACCCTTCTCAGTTCATCCACTGCAGCTCCTCCATATACACAGCCACTGAGAACGCCCTCCCCGCCGTCGCCACCCAGGATACTCAGGGGATCTCGAGTTGGGTGCCCCCAGCCAACCACAGGGGCCGTGAAATGACCCAGGGCCTAAGGCGGTCTTGCAGATAAGCAGGCCTCAAGCCGTTTAGGGCTTTAAAGGTCATCACCAACCCCTTGAATTGGTCCAGTAGACTATAGGCAGCCAGTGCAGAGAACGGAGCACAGGTGTAATCTGTTCGCGGCGACCCGTCCCTGTTAGGAGATGAGCTACCGCATTCTGCACCAGCTGCAGCCTCTGGACCGTCATCAAAGGTAGCTCCATGTAGAGTGCATTACAGTAGTCCAGTCGAGAGGTAATGAAAGCATGGATGATGGTTGTCAGGTCCGAGTTGTAGACATACGGCCACAGCCATCGCACCAGATGTAACTGGTGAAATGCTCCCCTCGCCACAGCCTCCACCTGACAATCCAGGCGAAGCTGTGGGTCGAGGAGCACCCCCAAACTACAGACCTGAGCGACCAGAGGGGGGCAGACCCCGCTGATAACAGGAGCTACCACCCAATAGGGATGGGCAAACAGAACCGAGTTCGGAAATTCGGTTCGGTTCAGTTCGGAAATTCGGTTCGGAAGTTCAGTTCGGTCGACCGAACTATTCGAGTTTGGTCCGAATTCCGAACCTCTGAACAAAGTTCGGAAATTCAAACCCCATTGAACTAAACTGAATATTATCTTTTGGGGATGGGCGAACAGAGCCAAGTTCAGAAATTCTGTTCAGTTCGGTTCAAAAATCGAGTTCGGTTCGGAAGTTTGGTTCGGTCGACCGAACTGGATAAGTTTGGTCCGAACTCCGAACTGCGTTCGCCCATCCCTACCCCTTCAGCCTTACCTACCACCATCACCTCCGTCTTGTTGGGATTCAGTCTCAGTTGATTCGCCCTCATCCAGTCCCAAACAGCTGCCAAGCACTGGGTAAGCACCAAGACTGCCGGGCCTGGATCTCCAGAAAATGAGAGGTAAAGTTGGCGTACTGATAACATCGCACACCGAACTGTCTCAGGACCTCCCCCAAGGGTTGCATATACACATTGAACAGGAGAGGGGACAGAATAGAACCCTGTGGGACTCCACACATAAGGTCCCGGGGAGATGACGTGGATTCCCCGAGAACCACTCACTGAGTTCTCCCTGCCAGGAATGAGCGGAACCATTCTAAAACAATCCCACTCACCCTGGCCTGGTCCCGCAGCCTTGTCATGAACATCTCATGATCAACGGCTATGAACCCATGCTCTGCCCCTCCAAGACCGATGTCAGCATGGATATTGAAGTTTCCCAGGACCACCGTTCTGGGGGAACGCAAGACCACCTCCGACATCAGTTCAGTGAGAGCGGACAGGGAGGCTGCTGTACAGCTGGGTGCACGGTATATCAGCAGCAACCGCACTCTGTCTCCGGCCAAATCCAACACCAGGTGGAGACCTTCAATTCCCATGATAGGTTGCACAGGAAATCTCCTCACAAACCATGTCTCTTTAAAAATAATGGCTACACCGCCCCGCCCTCCCCCCCGTTCCTCCAGCCGCGGCTGATGATGGACAAAGTACCGAGCTGGAACAAGGTCAGCCAATATAGGCCCCGTCTCGGTGTCCAGCCAGGTCTCTGTAACGCACGCAAAGTCAGCCGCCTGATCCAGGATCACCTCCCGGTCCATAGTTGACTTAGTGGCAACCAACCTCACATTTATCAGCATCAAAACAAGGCCAGGGCCCCTCTGATTTAACGATCACCTCACCACCTGACCGGGGGTCATTGAGCGGGACAGATGTTAAACAACTGTCCCATCTCACAGATCTAACTTGCCTCCCAGAAGGACCATAATGCCCCTGGCCTGTCACAACCCCTATGGCTGTGGACCACCGCCACCCTGGGCCAGCCCTCTGAGGGAGACACACACCCCTTCCAACTCCCTCCTATCCTCCCCTCTCACAGGAGAATAACCATCCCTCTCAAAGGGGTCGTACCCCTCCCTCACAACAAGGGGGCAGGCCCCTCCCTCCCTAACTCTAACCCTCCCTTCCCATAGGGAGAGCAACACATTTACTAAGCACCCCTAAACCACACCCACCTCCCTCCCCAATAACAATACCGCCCGCCCAACTTGATAACGTCCCAGCCCTTTAGCAGCGGCCCTGCGGCACACGGCATGCGGCACTGCCAGGAGGTGCGCTGTTTTATAGCAGTTCCCCTGGGGCAGAAGGCGGGAAAGGGATCCCTGGCCCCGCCCCCTCTCCCTCAAACTACAGGGAGGGGCGATTTTCAACAGATCCAATCAATCCGTCAAAATATGGACCGGAATACTTCCCCGATCCACCTTCTGCTGGAATGATCGGATTGATTCTGCCTCCCACTATGTACGCGCAAAATGGTGGTGCAGTGTAGCCGTTGCCATTTTGTTCGTGCACAATATGGCTGCCACTGCCATTTTGCACGTCAGCAGTAGAGGTGGAATCATTCTGTCAGAAATGCGATCAGAATGCTGCCGCGGCTTAAATCGATGGAATTCCAAACAATTTCCCCAAAATGCAGAAAAATCCCACCAAGACCGAAGGGCTGTTTCGATTCATCCCTAGTATTGGGCAAGCCACGGTCTCTCTCTTCACTTCCCCATCTGTGAAATGGGAATAATAATGGCTACGGATGAAACGGATAATTCCGGTGGATGCCAGCTCTAAGAGATCTGCCTAGTTCAGTACAGGTCCGATGGAATGCAGACTGATTGCGACTGGATCCTGGATCCAATGGCAATGTAGTCTGGGTCAGCGTGCTCTCTCTTTGCACTGTGCTGTTGACATACACGAGAGGGTACTGCACTGTGGTTTTTAGCATTAGGAATGCAGAATGCGGCGATTTGGCATGAGGAGAAACCCCTCTTACTATCTCCATGCGCCTTCCATATCTGCAGAGAGACAGGCTGATCTGTTTCAGACCTACTAGCGAGCCACCCCACAGGGATGTCGGGAATGCCGGCTGGTTATGGACTGTCAAGCATGCAACACTGAATGTGCTGTAGAAAGGAGGAGGATAATTATTATCTTCCATGAATAGATCACAGCTGTAGCCACAGGGACACTAGTCTCTCCGCGCTCCCTGCTTTGCCTCTTGCTCATAGCTAGCCCATCCAACACATTTTCAGGACTCGTGCCTTTTCCCTCCTGGTCCCCCTTGGCTCTTTTTAAGCGATCGCACCTGGGCAATAAATAATAAAATGCTAACTGGAGTTCTTTAGTAGCCTTATGTAAAACACAACTGGGGATCTTGGCAGAGACTCTGCAGTTGAAGTTCAGATTCAAAGCCGGGGTGGAATGCAATAACGTGCTGAATCGCCCAGTCCTGATTTTAACTGAAGGGAACCCCTGAGATCATCTAATCTGATCTCCTGCAGAACACATACCAGAGAGTCCCTCCAGCTAGTAGAGCAAAAGATACACCAGTTTCCATAATAAGCTGTAGCCAGGGGTAAGTCCTGACAGGATTAGCTCTTAGGCTAACTTGCACCCGGTCATTGGCACAGTTGAGGCATTATCCCAGATAAGACCAATCAAGAATATTTAAGGACACAGGAAACCCCAAGAATCGTAGAATTATACAACTGCAAGGAGAAGGGGAACTAGTTTTAATAGAGCCCTCCATGAAGTCAAATCAGTGAGCCCCATGCCCGTTGGGGTGGGGGTGGGGGGCAGGGAGGCAGGGGAAGTCTGTGGAGTCATAGTGGGAGGTTGGGACATGGGGAGGCATTGGGGTCTGAGGGGCATTGGAGCAGGGGGAGGGGAAGCAAGGCACCAGAGTAGACCAGGGGGTAGGAGGCAATGGGGCAGGGGAGGCGAGGCATGAGGGAAGCAAGGTGTGGAGGGGCAGTAGTGGGCAGGGGCAGTGGTGGAAGAGAGGGCACCAGGGCAGGAAGTGAGGAGGTGAGGCTCTGAGACGGGGCGGCAGTCCCTGACAGACACATCCTCGGCTCCTGACTCGCAGGGCACAGGGAACTCCACCAGAAATCAAGCAGGACATTTTGACGCCCCAACGGGGCTGGTTGTAGTAGGCCTCACTGAAAGCCTGAGCCCTAGGCCAGTGGCCCCTTTGGGTCCACCTGAGGCTACGCCTCTGACTGGAAGGGACTGCGAGGGTCGCCCAACCCAGCCCCCCAACCCACCTGCATGCTGCGACATTCATGCATTCATTTGTAGAGCTGAAATGGATTTGAAAATTATGATTCGTGAGTATTCTTTGTCTTTTTTTGGATAGCCCTTCAAGTACCCAAATAATATTCGCGGTCAAAATGGAGATTTGCATATCCAGATTTATTTATTTATTTTATTTGTATTTATATCTTGTCCTTTCCTCAGAGAGGCTCAAGGTGGCTCATAAAACATATAAAGACTAAAACATTAAAATACAAAAAACCCTACACACACACCCCGCGCCAGCCGACCCCCAACCCAGTAATGTCTCCCACTTCCCAACATCCAGCATCCCCTCGCAACCCTACCCCAAACCCATCCCATCCTCTATCCCTGCTCGCCAGATGCCTTTGCAAACAAAAAAGTCTTGCACTGTTCTCCAGAAGAGACTCGGGGCTCAAACAGAAGAGACTCGGGTCTCGGGGCTCTTGCTGGATTCCCTTCACTCCCTTGGCTTTTGTGGCTCTGTCCATAACTGGTTCTCCTCCTACCTCTCTGACCGCTCCTTTAATGTGTCTCTCTCCAACTCCACCTCCTCCTCCTTCCCCCTCTCAGTTGGTGTTCCTCAAGGCTCTGTTCTTGGCCCTCTCCTCTTCTCGATCTATACCTCATCCTTAGGCAAACTCATTGCCTCCCATGGCTTCCAATACCACCTCTATGCTGATGACACTCAACTCTATCTCTCTACTCCCTCTCTCTCTCCCTCTGTTCAAGCTCGTCTCATCAACTGTCTCTCTGACATCTCTACCTGGATGTCTCAACGTCAACTCAAACTCAACATGGCTAAAACTGAACTCCTTATCTTCCCCCCTCATCCTTCCTCTCCTTCCTCACTGTCAATAACTATTGATGGAGTCACCATCCTGCCTGTCCCCCAAGCCCGTAGCCTAGGCTTCATCTTTGACTCAGCCCTTTCTTTTAAACCCTACATTGACTCTGTTGCTAAATCCTGTCGCTTCTCCCTCCATAACATTGCTAAGATTCGCCCTTTTCTCTCTGTCTCGTCTGCCAAAACTCTTGTTCATGCTCTGGTCATCTCTCGCCTCGATTACTGTAACCTCCTTCTCACTGGCCTTCCCCGGTCTCACCTTTCTCCCCTCATCTCTGTCCAAAACTCTGCTGCCAGGGTCATCTACCTCGCCAGTCGCTTCGACCATGTGCAGCCCCTCCTCTCTTCGCTTCACTGGCTTCCCCTTCCTGAACGAATCCTGCACAAGCTCCTAGTCTTCACCTATAAAGCTCTTCACAACCTTGCTCCCCCCTACCTCTCTGCACTTATCGCCCTCCATACTCCAGCCCGTGCACTTCGCTCCTCCTCTGTCCCTTCTCTCACCCTTCCACGCCTTCCCTGCTCCCCTAAGCGCCTTCGTCCCTTCTCACTTGCTGCCCCCCATGCCTGGAACTCCCTCCCTGTCCACATCCGCCTTGCCCCCTCCCTTCATACCTTCAAATCTCTCCTTAAAACTCACCTCTTTCGCTCTGCTCTGTCTGACTCTTTATCCTGCTGAGCCACTATTCCTATACCTACGACCTGTTTACCCTTTTCCGTGCAACATGGACCTGCCTGCTGTCATTCTCATCGTAACCAAGCCAAGTACGTGCACTTGAAACCTCGCATCTTCATGAATGTTAGACCCCTTGTCTCTCACTCTGTTCCCCTTCCTATGTCTCTCCCCCAGCTCCTGTCTCTCAGATTGTAAGCCCTAGGGGCAGGGACCGTGTCTATTGTATTACTTTGTAAAGTGCCAGGTACACTGCTGGAGCTATATAAATGTTTGTTAATAATAATAATAATAATAATAATAATAAAACAAACCTCAGAGAAGGGAGTTCTGTAATACTGGGGCAGCAGCCCAGGAAGGCGGACGCCTCCCTGCAAGCCCTCGTCGTACAAACAAGGCTTAGCAGACGGTAGCCACAGCAAGGCGCTCCCTGCCGATCACAGAGGTCGCAATGGGGCATGGAAGGACAGGCAGTCTCTCAGATAGTTGGGAGTATTTATTTTTTTTCAGCTCAGTTATTTTGTTTTTTGGGGCCCTTTTGAGATCTCAGTTATGTCCTTCTTTGTAGTTACGCATGCACAATAGCGCTAATGTTGCCAAAATGGCATAACAGGTCAGAATGGATCACTCCACTAAAACCTGCTGGGCACTTCTCTGAAGCAACCGAGGCTGGCCACTGTTGGAGACAGGACACTGGGCTGGATGGACCATTGGTCTGACCCACTATGGCACTGACTATGTTCTTAAATTGAAATTCTGAAATTATAGGAAATCTGAAAAATCACCAAACCAAATCCCTCCCCCAAAACCAAAGAAATCAACCCAAAATAACCGACAGGGATACCTGTTATTACGCAAGCTGCCATTTTTGGTTCGGGTAGGGTGAGGGTATATTTGAGAGGTTTACACGTTGGGGGGGGAGGGGTAATCGTTTTAGGTCTAGTTATTTCATCTTCAATCTTGTGGTCTGTCTGAACTTGGTACTTGGTTTACCTTGGCAATTCACTAGAACACTGCTATTTCCATTCCTCATCTACCCAAGTGTTCAGCTCTTCTAAGCAAGGCCTGTCCATCTGACCTGGCACAATGGAGCCCTGATCTCATCTGGGGTCTCGAGTGGCTTCTTGGGGTCTTGGGCGAACTACTCCCTGAACTTCAGTGGCCCATCGTCTAGAACCAGGCCCTCTCTATTTATCTGCCATATTTTGCCTGCCTTCGGAGTTGCTAGGATACCCCGGTGATGGAGGATAGGCCGAAACAGAGGTAAACAAAGCCGGGACACAACCAGATGGGGAATTGGTGGAACCCCCACCCTAAAGCGGCCTATCCACTCCCCCAGCCAGTACCTCCCACACCAACAAGTGTGCAAAGCTCCCCCATCAGCTTCCTTACCTGGCAAGAGCAGTAATTGGAAGGAGCTATGGGGTGCATTAAAGCCTTTTCTAGAGCTGAGACAGGTACCCAAGAACTGAACTTCTTATCTTCCCCCCTCATCCTTCCCCTCCCTCTTCCCTGTCGATCCTCATTGATGGAGTCACCATCCTTCCCATCCCCCAAGCCCGTAGCTTAGGCTTCATCCTTGACTCACCCCTTTCTTTTAAACCCTACATCAACTCTGTTGCCAAATCCTGTCGCTTCTCCCTCCATAAAATTGCTAAGATTCACCCTTTTCTCTCTGTCTCCTCTGCCCAAACCCTTGTTCATGCTCTGGTCTCTCACCTTGATTACCGTAACCTCCTTCTCACTGGCCTCCCTCGCTCTCACCTTTCTCCCCTTCTCTCCGTCCAAAACTCTGCTGCCAGGGTCATCCACCTCGCCCGTCGCTTCGACCATGTGCAGCCCCTCCTCTCTTCGCTTCACTGGCTTCCCCTTCCTGAACGAATCCTGCACAAGTTCCTAGTCTTCACCTATAAACCTCTTCACAACCTTGCTCCCCCTACCTCTCTACGCTAATTTCTCTCCATACTCCAGTCCATGAACTCCGCTCCTCCTCTGTCCCCTCTCTCGTCCTCCCACGCCTTCCCTGCTCCCCTAACCGCCTTCCTCCCTTCTCCCTAGCTGCCCCCCCACGCCTGGAACTCCCTCCCTGCCCACATCCGCCTCGCCCCCTCCCTTCGTACCTTCAAATCCCTCCTCAAGACCCACCTCTTCCGCTCTGCCCTCCCCGACTCCTCGCTCCCCTCACCTAACTCCTGCTGATCCCCTCCATCCAGTACAATCTGTTACCTGAGCTCTGTGTACTCATCTCCTCACCACACGGACCAGCCAGCCATCATTCTCGATGTAACCAAGCCAAGCGCGTGCACCTGGGACCTCGCATCCGCTTGAATGTTACCCTCCTTGTCTCTCCCTCTGTTTCCCTTCCTTCGTCTTCCCTCCCCCTGTCTCTCAGATTGTAAATCCTAGGGCAGGGATCGTGTCTATTCAATTACTTTGTAAAGCGCCAGGTACATTGCTGGCACTATATAAATGCTTGCTAATAATAATAATAATACCCACAGATACAGGTATATCCATCAAAATTGTAGCAGCCAAAACCACCTCGGTCAGGTCAGGTAGTAAAGGTACCCATTTAATGTGCAGCAACTTACCTGTATCACCAACTTGCCATTTTTCCATCATTGAGTTACTGTTTTCCTGTTACCAGGTTAACCTTTTTCTTTTGTGCCATTTCCCAAGTTACCAGTTTACCATTATTCGATTTGTTTGTCTTCATCCACTAATTATTCCATGGCCTCCCTTCTTGTGCATGTGGATGGCCATGAAACAAATATCTGGAAAGATACTAATATGGTAACATGGTAATTTGGTCGGAACGGGTCAGTAAAATGAAACATCGGTTACTCCATAATATCCAGTATTTTGGGTGGCCAGTTACCCATCTCAATATGCAAATACTGATCACCTGGAGGCGTCTCGCCTGAAGCACAAAAGTTTGTAAAAAAAAAAAAAAAAAGGCTATGGATCAGTGTCTACTTCATATGTTAAAATGTGTATTTTTACAAATCGTATTCAGTAGGCCTACCTGAAATTATAGGTATTGCCAGAGGTTGAAAAATGGCTCTATGTTCCAGCTCTCTCTTTCCTACTCCTTTCCTGCCGAGATGTACTCCGAAGACAAACTCTTCTGCACACAAAAGAAGGTTGCAAACGGAGAACGGTGCAACACACTAGATTTCAAAGGCCAAATCAGAAGTTAAAAAAAGGATATGGACCAGCCACCAATGGCATTCGTTATTCATAATTATACACAGTTGCTACTAAAAACATACACATTTGTGTTTTTTTAAATATACGTTTTAATGTTTGCTGTTGGCACTGATCCATATCTTTGGGGGTTTTTTAACGAACTCTTCTGCTCCAGGTGAGAAGCCTCCATTGGCTGCTGTAACCATTTCAATGTACAGGGCGTTGGCCTTGGGCCGTGGGTGACCCTTGGGCCGTGGGGGGCGAGGAGGGTGGACTTGATTGGCACACTGCCTGGCATGCAGCCGTGGCTTTGACTGCATTTTCAGAGGCCCAAACGCCAGTGATGGTTCTGAAGGGGGAGGCCTTGCTTTAATAGAGGCCACGAAGGTGAGTCCGTGGGAGAAGGGGCAAAGACGGTTTGGGGAGTAGAAGACTTGGAGGCGGGTCCAAACTTGCCTCCTGGCTTCCATTCCAATTCTCTGTTTTGGACACGGCTACCCGACTCTTGCCTCCTACTGTTACAGGAAGAGGAGGAGGACTTGGCCAATCCCAGCAGCTCTGTCATTGGACGAGGCAGGCCGAAGGTCATGGCTAAAGCTGGGATTGGCATCTCTGTCTGAGCTCAGCGCTGCCCACTCTAACCCCGAGTGGGGACAGACTGCAGCTTATGGTTTATGAAGCTGCAGTCTGACCCTAACCAGTCTGGGGTTGCTGTGGATGGTCAGACCCCACCCCCCCTCCTCCTGTGCCAGCAGCAGTGTCATCTTCTAGGCCCTGCAGTTCCAAGAGTTTGGTCTGTCCCCCGTGCCGTCTGGAATTGTATTTGGTGGTTACAGCTTGGTTTGGGTGACTACTTTTTAGGAACAATAACTAAAAGGAGTTATAGGTGCCCCGCTACTGAGGACACCTCGGAGCTGTTCGGTAACTCGTGCCTTGATCAGAAGACATTTCTGAAGGGATGATTTAGCTCGGGTAAGGGCATGGAGGGTGGCGCCCGTTTTTGGGCTAATTAAGGACCGGTTCCTTTTTGAGCCTTATTTAGATATTCTAGTGAACCCCAAGCTACGTAGAGCTTATAACCTGCTAAGATGGCAGTTGAGCAAGACCGCAGTAGTGGAGGGGAGGTTCAAGAGTATCCCTCGGGGATACTATGCTATAAAATGGAAATAGAGACTGTCGAACATCTGTTAGCAAGATGTCCGTACTATGAGGCTCTTAGGTTGACTTGGTTATTTCCATTATTGCCCCGTGGCCATACCTTTGAATCTATTAATTGTTACGTCTTTTTCTTGGGGCTCTCGCATAAGGAAGCAGTGTTGGCTATAGCTTCCTATATTCAGCTAGTTTCTAAGAAAAGGCTTTTGATCTAGGACTGATGGACTAGATAGCTCTTGTCATACCCTATTGGGGCGTTCAGGTAGGGATAAGGTCCCTATCGTAAATGGAGGCATATTTGTGCCCTGGATGAGGAGGTTTATAATAAAGCATTGAAGCGAACTGAGCGAGGATGGGGTGCCCAGGGATTCTAAGTATAAGGGGGAGGTTAGATTTATTTCAGGGGATAAGCTTTGCTGTGGTAACCCCCGCAGAAGAACTAGGCAATGTTCTATGACTCAGGCTCTTCTTTAGACTCAGTTTCAGCAGTTGGGGGGTAAAAGGAGGAGTAGCCATAGTGCATTTTTTTGTGATGTCTATAATTCTGTGCTTCCATTTTGTCCAAGAGGTTCATAACCTTCTGGGGTTTCTGAGATATTAGTTGATCTAATATTATATTTAATACATTATTTCTACATATATAGTGTAATATTACCTTTTTGTATATTTATTTTAATTCTATGTATGTTGTTTGTCTGGGCCATGACGAGAGCCAGCGCCGTCAATAAAACTATGGGTGAAAACAGACATGACGCTAACCACCCTTTAGCCACCCTTGGTGGTTATTGATGCATGTTGCAGGGCTGTATTGGTGCCCTATGCAGCCCTGCAACATGCATAAATGGCCCCCAAGGGTGGTTCAAGGGTGGTTAGCGTCATGTCTGTTTTCACCCATTGACTATGACATTTCTGAGGAGCAAGTGCTAAATCGAGATTCAGCCCAAGATTACGTTGACTTGCAGTAGTACATGTAAAAAGGATCTGGGGGTTGTAGCTGATCACGAGCTGAGCACGAATCAGCAGCATGATGCAACTGCTAAAAAGACTAATGCAATGTTAGGCTGCATTAACAGGAGCGTCGTTTCCAAGTCATGAGAAGTAATAGTCGCACTCTATTCTGCCCTGGTCAAACCTTATCTGGAGTCCTGTGTCCAGTTCTGGGCACTGAACTTTAAGAAGGACATTGAAAAATTGGAATGAGTTCGGAGGAGGGCGAGAAAGAGGGTCAGGTGTCTGTAAACTATCCTTTGAGGAAAGGTTGAAGGAACTGGGTATGTTTAGCCTAGAGAAGAGAAGGCTAAAGGGGAGACATGAGAGCCATCTCCCGCTCCCCGAAGGGCCGTCACAGAGAGGATGGCAAAGACGTGTTCGCTCTTGCCAGGGTGAGCGGGACTAGGAATAATGGGCTCAAATTACAAGAAAGCCGATTGCAGTAAAACGTTAGGAAGAAGTTCCTCACGGTTAGAGCTGTTTGACAGTGGAACAAATTACCTAGGGAGGCGGCGGGTTCTCTTTCACCGGAGGTTTTCAAACAGAGGCTGGTCGAGGATGCTGTCCCTGTGGATTTCCTGCATTGAGCAGGGGGTTCGACTAGATGACCTCTGAGAGTACCTTCCAACTCTTTGATTCTCTCACTTACTGGGAGGAGTGACGTTCTCTCATTCTGGACAGCAATAAACAAAGACCCATTGTTCTGGCTTTCCCAGTGCCTGGTTCACTGTCAGCCTCTCTCCCTTGTTTTTATCTGGCTCAGACTTCCCCTGCCCCCAGGCTACGGGTTGCAGTACAGTCTGCTGCCTCTCCTATAAAATTCAGGATTGATTTGTCCCTTGGAGTTCACCGTGTCCCTGCCTCGCCTCTCGTTATCAGTCAGATTGTTCCCAAACCCAGCGATGCCGCTTTTCACAACAGGACGCTTTCCTGCTTTGCCCTGCAGCTGAGATCAACTTGCACACCTGGCCTTCCTGCTCCTGTGTGAGAGATGATATCCCTTGCTGTGGGAGCCTTACCTGGCACTGCGACGCTGCCGTGGGATTGCACGAACGCAGGTCTAGAGGCTGAGACCTGGCTCCAGAGTTGGGTTTAGACTCATGGAGATCGTTTTAAACACTTGATACTGGAGCAGTTGCTTTGTGCCCTGTGTTTGCCCACACTCTTATCAGCAAGGCACGGTCTCTTCTTGGCTACTACAGCATTGGGGAGAGCCTTTTCTGTTCTGGGTTCCCCATTTCTGGAATTCCATCCTTCCCAATTAATCCTGAGACAGCCAAAAAATTACCCATGGTCAATATCCAGCATTCCAGACAGTTTAGCAATGATTCGGTAACCCTAGAGGTTATCCGCCAAGCCCGAATAAGAGAAATTACCGTTGACCACGTTGCTGTTTGCTGCGTAACTGAATCGGATCTGGAGGGAGGGAGCAAAAAACCATGTTTGGGGTATGGACAGCAGCTGTTCTGCACATGCATGAGTCGGCCTGGCAGCCATTTTGTGTATGCACAACTGGGGTTTTTTGGGGGGGAGGGGGGTCTGTTCCCATTTGTTCCGATCTCCGATCAGAACAAATGAAACAGCCGGTTCTGATCAAAATCGGAACCAGTCAAAATTCCAGAATCAGCCTAGTCTCTCGAGAAAAGGCTGGTAGAGAAATCTAAATAAATAAACAATAAGGGGCTTTTCGGTGGCTTGACCCCCCCCCCCCCTCTCAAAAGGAGGCTACAAGGGGGAACAGGACGGGTCAGAATGGAGAATCCAGTTTCAGTTCCTGAAGTCTCTTTTGTTGTTTGTTCTCCTCAGGTCCGGGCGGCAGGAAACGAGGGGCAGGGCGCTGTGGCCACCTGGGCTCCTTAGCGGCTCTCAAGTACGCGGTGGTTGGACTCTACTTGCTTGTGTTCCTGATTCTCGTGGGGGTCTTCATCTTGGCAGGTAAAGGAAACGGCCGAGGTGCGGGCTTTGTTTTCAGTTGACGTGGCAGGGCGTGGTCCTTCCCCCGTGGAAGTCAATAGCTACATTTTCATTGGGAGTCTTTTTGGTGGCTTTGAGCACAAAAATGAAGTAGCCTTTTTATATTAGCAAAGATAATTTGCATATTCATGACCACTAATAAATATGTAACTTTATCTTCATTATGGTTGTGAAATTCATAGTTTTATTTCTTTATTTTCTTCACTTCCTTCTGCTAAGCGGTATAATTTGGGGAGGGGTCTTGAATTTTTGAATATGAAATTCTGGGTGTATGGTTAGCCAAAATAATCTTCTTCAAAAACTCAACAAAACAAAACAAAAACTTCTTTACCAAATAGCACCAGTGAAACACCTAAGTGACCAAAATACCAACAATGAAAATACCGCTGCGAAGCCGCCATAGCAGCTTGACAAGCCTTTTTGGAGGTTCCCCGGGCGAGGCGGGTGGCCACCGATGTTAGATCTTTTTCGGTGGCTGCCCCCGTGCTGTGGAATTCGCTCCCAGAGGAGGCTCGGTTGGCTCCCACTCTCCTGCTATTTCGGCGTGTATGTAAGACCTGGCTGTTCTGTCAGGCTTTTGGCGAGGGGGAGGGGAGGGGTGGGGATGGGGATGGGGGATTTTCCCCACATACTGTATTTTAAATTGTTTGAAAATGTTTATATTATTTTAATGAACGTTGTTTGCCGCCCCGGGCTGCCCTGTGGGCAGGAGGAGCGGGATATAAATTTTAAATAAATAAATAAATAAATAAAAATTGGGGGCATGCACATTGAATGAGATATTTCTAACACGTGCACAGGAAGTAGGGCAGAAACAAGCAGAACGGTAATTATTCACGAGTATTTCCAAGTAGTCGAAGATCGGTCTTGAGTTTCTGACAGCTCATCGGTACTCGGTATGTTGGCATTACCACGGCATTTTCCGTTGGTTCTTTACCACATCTGAGCCAATCACCGAATGAAACAGTACATCCACCCCTCCCCCAGTGGGGGAATCACTCCATTTTGCAGCAACCATGCCAAGCTCTGTGCCCCAATAGGCATGTGGCTGCATCTCCATCCAGATCCAAAAAAGAGCAAGCAAGTCAGAGAGATGAAAAAATAAACTGCAAGGAATTGGGGGCGGGGGGGAGGGGTGTCACACAGCCCAGGTGAGAGGGATCAATCCATATTGCCCTCCTACCATGCCTTCTTCCCCAACAGGCACACGACTCCATCTTGGGTTGGATCCAAATAAAACGAGTGAGCAAGCAAGCCAGAGAGGCCAAAAATAAAGAATGCAGGGAATTTGGGAGGGTTGCCACAGCCCAGGAAAGAAAGAGCAATTTCAATTCAGTTTGCCTCCAAGCTCACCCACTTTTAAATTTTGCATGCAACATGCAGACACACTGACCAGTAAGCAGCACCCACTTTGAGGTCATGGGACAAATTTGCAACACAATGACTTTTATTAGCCCCTGGCAACCAATCGAAAGATGTTCTGTACTTGTCCACCTTGTCGTCCAATCAAGCGTCCCTTTAGTCCCCTTACGTGTCATCCTGCTGACCGCATAAGGACGAAATGATGATTTGAATTTTTCAGGAGTCCGAAGATAGGGTACGTGGCAGTGGCCCATCGTGGGATCAGGTAAACATTACTCGATCGCGGGACATTACCCAGTACCAAATACCATGCCCATTTCTCAGGTTCTTGGTAAAACCAAATTGAATACCATGATCCTCGGCTAAAACTGAGTAAAACCAAATACTGAGTTTCAGCCCTAACAGAAAGGGCTTTTCTTAGTGCGGAAAATGGCAGTACCTGGAGGGAGGAGGCCAGCAGCTACCAGTCTGGATCTCCATCAGAACAGAGGCCTGATCGCATTCTGATGAACTTGGATTGGAGTGGGCAGATCCATCAAAAAAGGAATCTGCCTGAAGGTGAGTGTGACATTTCGATACTCTGATGATCCCTGGTTCTCTGCCACATGATAGGGCGCTGAAATTCAGGGAAATCAACAGCCGTTGGAATACTATGGGACAAAGCAAACACCGATTAAATAGATTTCCAAAGGACCAAACGTTAGCTGCTCGCTGCTTAACAAAGGAAGGAAACCTTTGTCGGGGATTGGAGCAGAAGTGGGTGAATGGCAGCTTGAGAGCTGCTGTTCTGCGGCTCTCTCCAGAATTGGCTGCTTGGGGACGTGTCCATGCACAAGGAGCAAGCAAAGCAGAGCCGCCATTTTGCCTGCTCGAGCCTCATTGGTGCCATGGGAGTAGGCCGTGTGCCACTATTGCTGCTACCCAAACCCGCCAGAGCACCTGGGCTCCAGAACCTCGATGTGAGCGGGGGAAACCACGCTGTCCCATCCCAGGATCAGGGGAAGCCACAATCAGTATAAAGCATCTTGTGGCTCTTGGCGACATGAAAAGTTTGGTACGTGACTCTTGAGCTTGGGAACTCGGCCCACCCCTGTGTTAAATGTGAATGTGAGAAAGGAGGAAGGACTGGTTGGCTGCTTACAATCAAGGTTTTGTATAACACACACCCCAACAGTGCAATTCTTCACCGTTAAGGTCAGTGGGAGGTGGGGATGCCAATTTACTTGGTGCTGGCGAGACATCAACTGGAATATTGTGTCCCACGCTTCAAGAAGGATGTAGAGAAACCGGGGAGGATTCAGAGAACAACTAAGATGATACCGGGGCTGGTGGCTGATGGAGTTGGGTGTGTTTAACATGGAGAAAAGATGACTAGGGGGGAGGGGGCATGAAATCAATTTTCACAGACCTAAAAGGATATCACAAAAAAATAAACATGGTGAATTGTTTATTCTCCGCTGTTACACAAGATCGAACAAGGGGGAATGGGTTTAAATTGCAGCAAGTTAAATATTAGGGAAAACGTTCTAACGGTTAGGGCTGTGGGATTGGTTGCCCAGGGAGCTTGCAGAATCCCCTTCCTCAAATCTATTCAAAATTTGCCTGTGATGCTGTAGGGAGAGGGTATCTTGCCTTGGAGATGACCTTTGAGATTTCTCCCAACCGTACAATTTTACGGTTCTGTGATTTATACCCTAAGCCAGGGTGTCTTCCTTTGGTCTGGTGTTACCGTAGGATTTTTCCTTCCAAGGCACCCAGAAATTTGCTGCAAGAGGCTGGATTCTTTCCCTGTGATCGAAGCTTGTGGTCACACAAGAGCCCAACTGCCTTGGACAGCGTCCTTCTCTGCTTGTTTCACTCCCTCTGAGTGCGCTTAATCCACATCACATGTTGCCATGACTTTGTGTTTACACCACCACCCAGTGCCATGAGTGTAATCCTGAGCTGATAAAGCCGGCAAGGCTTTATGAGTAATCATTGGACCTGTCAAAACCAATCCGCCGTGGAACAAGAGGGTGGATTAAGGAATGACCTCAAACCACCCCATCCCCACTCTGATTAGTCTGGGTTTTGTGGTCTGCACTGCTGCCAATTCTGAGCATTTCCAGCATGCTTGGGTAGCCACGTGTTGCTCCACTGTGGCCAGGACAACACAGCGGGGACCTGTAACAAAACAACCCACCCAAATTTTGTTTATTTTGAGCTGCCTCCTACAAAGAGTGTCTTTTCCATTCACTGGCCTCCCACAGGAAAGAAAGCAAGTGAAGCATCTCGGCATGGCGGCAGGGGTCTCCAGACTAGACCTCAACTACAAATATTTAACAAGAGGCAGGGCAGGGGCGGTCTTCACCATTTAACCAGCCTAGCAAGGGATGTGGTGGAATCACCATTAACTGAAACCTTCTGTCAGGGCCCAGCCCAGGTCATGGGAAGGAGGCTCATAGAATCAGGCCCAAGCAGAGTCACGACAAGGCAAGTCCTTGATCGGGAACGGTTATTTACCCTCCCAAATAGCACTAGAACCAGGGGACACTCCATGAAACTAGCTGCCGGCAGATTTAAAACAAATAAAAGAAAGTATTATTTTTTTTCACTCAATGCACAATTAACTTGTGGAATTTCTTGCCAGAAGATGTCGTCAAGGAGGCCCGCAGTATAACAGGTTAGTTAATTAAGACAGTGTTGGACAAGTTTCTAGAGAATAGGTCCATTCGTAGCTATTGGCCAGGTAGGTTTGGAGAATGTAACCCCTTACTGTCGGGAGCTTGGAGGGAACAGCAGGGAACTGATCGCCCCATGGTGACCTGTTGGGGACTTCTTCCAAGCGATGGAGATTGGCCGCTGTTGGAGACAGGTGCTGGGCTCGATGGACCATTGGCCTGGCCTGGTATGAAACTATTTATGATCTTATGTTCTACTTATGTTCTTGGATAACAGGCAGAATTGAGTCCAGACAGGAAACTGAATGGCTACAGGTTCAAAGGGATCCAGGAAGAGGGAACAAGAACAGCATCAATGATCAGGCTAAACCAGAGACTTACAGGTCAGGGCACAGGCATTGGTCTTCCCAGCTGTCTGCTTCCTCTGGGCAATCTCTTAAACTACTGTAGTAGGGCTACAGGAAGCACCAGGTAATAAGCTGCTGGCACTATTCGTGCCATAGCAGGTGCTAAAGAGAGATGCAGGTGCTGGTGCCCTAGAGGACAGCATTCAGCCTTAGTAGGAGCAAGAAGCCCTGCTAGTTCTGTCCCTTTAAGAGGCCAGGAAAAGAGCCAGTGCGGAGGTTACCTGAGTGGAGCTGACTGGGCCTTAGCGTATCTCAACTGGAGATAAGGGAAAGCAAAGCTGAGTCTGGATTTTCTGCGGCTTCAGTACGGTGGACCCTGTATGGATTCTGCCATCGTGCCTTATGTTGGCGGGTGATTGAGCCTTTGCTGGGAGGGGTGGGGGGGTGTCTCGGTGTGGAACACGTTACCTTCATCTCTCCGTCTCTGTTCCTCCCGCCTCGCCTTTAAAAAGCCCCCGAAGACTCCTTAGTTCTCCAGGTGCATTTAGGATCCACGGATGGTTTCCTTTTATGTGTCCTTTCCCTCCCTCTTTACCTTTTAAATTTTACCTTTTAAATTGGATGTTTATTTTAAATGTATTTAAAATATGGTTTTATGTTCTAAAGTGCTCCGAGCACCATTTTAGCATGGGCGGGGCAGTGCTATAGAAATAAAATAGAGAAATAAAGGGAAAGCAATGAAAAACGTATTTCTGGCTATAACATTTTGGTTCTTTATTCAATTATGATGAAACGTGGGGAGCTTGTACCCCCGATGGAGGGCACTATGTGTACCACATTTTGGAATTTATTAGATAAAGGGAACCGATTATAGAAGCAATTGAATATTGTGATTTTAAGAAAAGCTCCATACACATTCATGACTACACAACTTCTTTATCTTCCATCCAATTTGCATGACACCTGTGAGTATTCTGTCCCTCCACAAGCTTAACACTCCTGCCACTTTTCAGAAAGATTGGATAAAGGGTCCTGATGTTATTAGACATTAACTTGAGAATACATTTCAAGCTGTAACATTGTTATATTCCATCCTGTTACAAGACATTTGACAGGAATGTATCTCATACCTTCCCTGTCATCTCTGTCAAACTACAGGACAATATGATAAAGGGCCCCAATTCTATAAGCAATTGAAGTTGTCCCCTTGAAGACCATTATTCAGATAAATAGCAGCCCATGCAGTGCCAGTCAGAGGCAGGCACCTGGCGTGGCAGGGGGAGAGGGACTGTAGGAGGGAGGATGTGGAGCAACCCAGCAGACTGACAGACACATTCACTGTCCAATTACTGCATGCTTCCAGCGTTACAGGACCAATCCGTAGTGGCTTCGAGGCGGGCATAGAAGGGACATAACTGGGACTTTGGGGATAGCATCCCAGCAATCAGGAGACATAGTTTACACATCCAGGCTGGCCAATTATCATCACAGTCACATCCTGCAGCACTGAGACAGAGGACATCAGAGAATCTCTATTGACTCTTTCCTAAACAGATGCTTCTGACTTCCCAGTAACAAGTGGGGGAGAGATGTTGGGATGGTCACAGCACAGAATGAGGATATTTGGTTGACATTTCTGCTGGCCAATTGGCATCACAAACTGATCTCACAGTGACGTAAGAGAATCCCTGGGATAGGCGCCTTCTCTGCATAATAAATAAATAAATTGTGTGTTGTTTTTTTTCAGTTCAGTTATTTCATTTCATGGGTTACTGCTATTTCTACGTAGTTACAGCAATATTAGCATACTGTGCTTCTGGAATTGCCAAAAAATTATGTATTCAAAATACACTGTACTCTCGATATAACATGCTTTGCTGTGACTCAAATTAGTTTCTAATGCCATAGAAGAGAGTAATCCTCCTTCATTCATCAACGAGCCCCTTGATAATAGGCAGCCGCATTAGAGATTAGTGATAAGACTCGCTAGATTTGCACTGTCTAAATTAATGACCCATTACAGCCATTCTGCAGGCTGGGAGGATTTTTCCCAGCCATGATGCCTCATTATTCCTGAGACAATATAAGCTCCAGAGTCTTTTCTCTGGAGCAAAAAGCCTCTAATTTGTCTGTTGTCCCTAGGAGAAAGCTCTGCACATCCAAACACTTAAGATTTCACACACACAACCCCCGACTGCTCACTGATGCTCCTTCTACTGTCCTTTCATTCAGGGTCCCCTCCTTCCCCTCACTAAGTTAAATATGTGCATCTTCAACTTCTGAGCTCCATGAATGCATCCCTATCTCTCCCTACGTTCCCTCTTCACTGGCCTCCTCTCCTTTTTCCATTCTAGATTGTAAGCCCCTTGGGACAAGCACTTATCTCTCATAGAACTAAAACGAGTAGCATGTTTCCTGCTGATGGGTAATACTTGCAATTTCGGGAAGTTTGTCAGGTGCTCGATCCATGCCCAAGTGTACTGAGTCTGACTTCAGATTACCTGAAATACCAAGTTACCATTACTATTATCAAGTTACCTATTTTTCTGTTTTATCATCTGATATTAATAACAGAAAACCAGGAAATCAGTATGGGAAACTGGAAATTTGGAACCTGAAGTTGGTATATTGGGTAGTCCGTTGGGAGATTTAGCTGTAGTCTCTAGTCACAAATGTTCAGTGCCGGACACATTACTGGCATTAAATAAATAAATACATTCTAGAAAATTGTCTAGGGCTGAAATGAGCCACTAAATTGCTGCTCTCGTGAAATTTTGCCATATCAGGAACAGGGATTGATTTCCTGTCTGTTTCCTGATACCGATGTGAATTCTTGATTCTTGTAATATCATGAGACACTGTCCAAATTTACCGACTTTCCACTTATCGTTTACAGCATACCGCCTTGCCAAGGGTACGGTTTTACTTTTGGGCTTGTTGTTTCCACATTTCTGAGGTAATTGCTGTGTGATTAACCTCCAGTGAGTGCCACTTAACCTCCACTCCAGTGCCCTCCAATCAGAATTGTTGTTCTACGTAGTTCCCTTTGCTTTGACCAATCTGCAACTGGATTGCAGATTAATAAAGGAATCTGCATGCCAGCCAATGAGTGACAAGGAAGTACAAGGTAAAATGGAGTGCAAGAAATGCGGTATTGTGTTGGTATTACCTTTTGGGAGTTGAAAGGGATAGCAACATTGGAAATGGCAAACCAGTAAATAGGATCCTGGTAGGCGGAAAGTTGGTAAATCAAGAAATGAAATGTCGGTTGAAACATTACTGAGTACCGAGAAGTTGTCGATTTGACAGAGATGGTGTGGGAAAGCGGGATTTTGACGAGATTTCTCGTCTTGACGAAATCTTGTTTCAGCCCTAGAAAATACCAAAACAACGTAAGCAAAATATTGACGTTACCAAAGGTGCTGAAATGAAGCAAATTAAATGAGCATTCACTTCCATAAATAAAGCAGGAAGCAAAAAGAATTTCATTTAAACAGATACAAAGATACCAAATTCATCAAGTTTGCGGTTTGCAATGGAGATTAATTTCAGCTCACATTACCGGCAGGATTTGACCCCTGCTTCTACTCCCAGCTGGACGTTAGGCCTCGGTGACCCATGAAACACAAAATAAATGGTAAGAAAAGCAGCCACGGAACTCTTGGCATTTACAGTTGACCAGTAATTACTTCCAGATTTGTTTGAAAACATGCATGTAGCTAGCAAGCACCTACGGGGCCTTTGTGTATTTTTCTAATTGAAAATAAGGCTGCGTGTCCTTGAACAGTGCAAATCCCCATTTAGGCCAATGAAAGTGAGACAGGAAGCTGGAGGAAAGAGACTCATCTCTCAGCTGCTTTCTGTCAAAACCTCCCCCTTGCATGTGGCCAACAGGGTGGGGATGGGGTTCTTTGCTTTAGAGAGGCCAGGCCGCTCCAGGGTCAAGTGTTTGTTTGTGTAATTTTCTCTCTGCTGGGAGCGGCTGAAAGCGTAATGGGCCAATTGTTTAGAGGATGGATCCCAGAACACCATCCCCACAAAAGAGACACACACACCCCTGTCCCTCATGGGTGGGAACCTTTGTACCGTGCTTGTAAAAGCATTCTGGGCCGCTGTCCCTGGTGGAGCAATATGACAAAGCACCAGCTGATCCCATTCCCTCGTCCTTAGTTTTAATCCATGGGATCATGAGCCAGGTCTCTGGAATCAGCAGCAAAATCTTAAACAGAGCAGCACAGGAGTCTCTGCCTCCCTGTTGCCACGGGTAAGTCTCGAGGGCTTGGGTGAAACTCCCTGTCGAGCCGATGAGAGGCCGGCGGCATCTGCCTGATGGCAGAGTGGTTCCACCCCAGAGGATTTGAAATCTTTATTGGACTGTTTTTGCCTTCGTTTATCTGGACCAAAGGAAGTCTAGATCGTCTGCCATCTCTGCGACCCGGGCATGCTTGCAGAGTGGGCCCGCATGCAGAACATGGAAGGGGGGCCCCACCAGTCCTCCCAGTGAAAGAGGGCGTTTCCCAGTTCACGGGCCCTGGTGCTCCTACTCCGGCTGCCCCAGTGATAGCTACGCCCTTGACTACGGGAAGTTTGTCTGTCTCCCGGGTCGGTCAGGATGAGGGCATGTGGACTGCATCAGGTTCCTGGATCCCTTGCAGTTTGGCTTTCACCTGGGTTATGGCACTAACACCGCTTTTTAACGAGGAGCGCTGAAGCGCCTCCTGAGCACCGCGTTCAAAGACAAGCCGCTGGAAGTGATGCGCTCCCCATTGCCGCCGGCACCGGCGGGAGACCTGGGGTTTTCGAGCGGCGCGTTCTGAAGACTTGAATTTTCCGGCATTCAGAACGCGCCGCTCGAAATCCCCGTGTCTCCCGCCACCACTGGCGGCGGCAATGGGGAACACGTCACTTCCGGCGGCTCTGCTTTAACGCGATGTTCAGGAGGTGCTTCAGCGCCCCTCGTTAAAAAGTGACCTGAGACTGCGCTTGTGGCTTTGGTCGATGACCTCCGCCATGAATTGGATCAGGATCGTTGGACTCTGTTGATTCTGTTAGATCTGTTGGCTGCATTTGATACCATTGACCATGAGATGTTGGTGACTCACCTGCGGGACCGTGCCGAGGTGGGCAGGATTGTTCTCCAATAATTCTGCTCTTTCCTGACTGGAAGAACTCAGCGAGTGGTGCTCAGGGATTATTTTTCATCTTCCCCTGGGACCTCTCGTATGGTGTCCTGCAAGGCTCCATCTTCTCCCCTCTCCTGTTCGACGTGTATATGCAGCTGCTGAGTGAGGTTGTGAGACAGTTCGATGTTCGGTGTCATTGGTATACTGATGACACCCACCTCTACCTCTCTCTTTTTCATCCATCCCAGACCTAGTAGTCTCGGTGCTTACCCGGTGTTCAGTGACTGTGGGGAACTGGATGAGGGTGAGCCGCCTTAGGCTCAATCCTGACAAGATGGAGGTGATGTTAGTGGGGAAGGCGGTGGGTGTAGCGTCCCCCTATCATTGATGAGGTTCGCCCAACTCTGGTTCCCCAGGTTCGCAGTCTGGGAGTGCTCTTCAATTCACAGTTCCGCCTGGATGTGCAGTTGGGGCCTGTGGCAAGGAGCACATTTCGCCAGTTACATCTGGTGCGAGGGCTTCAGCCGTACGTCTCCGACTCCATCCTGGCCACTATCATCCATGCTTTCATCACCTCAAGACTTGACTATTGTAATGCACTCTACGTGGCGCTACCCATGGGGACAGTTTGGAGAATGCAGCTACTCCTTATGGGGACGGGTCACTGGGAGCATATTACACCAGTGCTGAGTGCTCCGTTCTCTGCACTGGCTGCCGATAGTCTTCCAGGCCCAATCCAAGGTGTTCGTGCTGACCTTACCTTACACGACCTGGGCCCCATTTATCTGCAAGACTGCCTCACCCCCCAGGCTCTGGATTGGCCCCTGTGGTCAAAAGGAGGCACCTTTCTTGAAGTCCCCCAGGTGTCCCGGGGGCCTACTATGGAGAGGGCATTCTCGGTGTCCGCACTGCGGCTATGGAATTCCCTCCCAGATGAGGCATGATTGACCCCGGATCTCCCCTCTTTTAGACGATCTTGTAACACCTAGCTGCTCCATCGGGCTTTCGGTGAGTGAGACGGGTTGGGTGGGATGGTTTTGAGCGCTAGGATGGGAGGGGTTTTGTTTTATGTTTATATTTTTATGGCTTCCCCCTTAAAGTGTTTTTATATTTGTATTTTATATGTTTTTGGTTTAAAATTTTAAGCCACCTCGAGCTGCTTTGCAGAAGAGGTGGGGTACAAAATTGTATAATAACAATTAATAACTACAATAACAACTTTGTGCTCATGGAGTTTCACAATTACCTTACCAGGTTGTATTATTGGACCAGCCCAAACAGTCTCATTGTGCAGGACAATGAAGACAGTCTCTGCCCCACAGTAGAAGACAGTCTCTGCCCCAAGGTGCTTCCAGTCTAGGCAGACAAGCCAGACAAGCCAATAGGGGCACTTTTGTACGCTGATGATTTGGCAGTTCTTTCACAAACTAGGATTGGACTGATTAGGCAGCTGAAGGCTTTCTCAGAGTAGTACTGTATTAAAAACAGGCTCACCATTAACTACGGTAAATCGAAGGTAGTTGTCTTTTCCAATAGTTGGAAAAGTTGCAAATGGCCTATTAATAGTCAGTTCGTCCAGCAACTTAGCTGCTTTAGGTATTTGGGAATTCTTATGCAAGCACAAGGGAAATGGATAGACCAATACCGCTCTACTACTCTGACAGCTAAGGGCTTAGCACATGCTATCTTAAGATTCTTCTCCGGACAGGGGAAGAGGAATATTGACTTAACTGTGGGGGGTCTTGGATGCCAAGGTGAGAACCACTTTTTTATATGGTGCAGAGCTTTGGGCCCCCTTGGTAGGGAAAGATCTAAATGTCATTCAATCCCGCTTCCTTAGACTCCTCTTAAAGGCTCCTAATGGTACTCCAACAGCAGCCATTAGATTGGAGTGTGGCCAAAGGAGTTGGGCTTCAACGGCCAGGCAGTTTGTGTTTAATTTTTGGCTTCACTTGTGTAAGAACTCTAATTATGGTTTAGTGAAATTCTTGTTGGAAGACACCTATAAAAACACATGGTTCAAGGCAATTGAACAACGCTTGTCATGTCCTATATAGGATTTTCAACTAACTATTTTGATACTAAAAACATTCTGTCTGCCAAAGCGGAAATTAGCTTAAGATTACAGGACATTGAAAGACAAGAAGAGATTACTAACATTGGCAGTGCTGCACATATGTTTGGCTATACTCCGTGCTTACCTCCGCTGGGGGGAATGGCTCCTTATGTATTGTGTAACTGTCATCTATATGACCAGCTTAGGGCAGAAATTCTCTACCCAATCGTGGAACGGTTTCATGGTTATACAGACTGGGGCTTGTTAGAGGTACTTTTAGGGGATAAATCTAAAGAAATTTCATCCAAAGTAATGAAGCATCTGATATTGGCCTTTAATATTCGGTCGTTGTTTTTGCAGTCAATTTTTTTTCCTCTTGCTACGATTAATGTCACTTGATTGATGCTCCTTTGGTTACCGTTATTAGTCTACTCTGCTGGTAAAAAAATTGTATGTTATGTTTAGCTGAAGTTTATGTTAGCAATTTAACCTATTTTTGATAGATGGAACTAACCTAATTATTTATCTAAATGAATGATTACTTTTTAAGAGTTTAGGATGTATCCTGTTTTGTGTTTTGTATGGTTTGGCAATGGCCTATGGCTACATTTATTAAATTGAATTTGACAAGACAGAAAAAGGGTCAGGGAAACTGAGGCCAAAAGAGGGGAAGGGAACATGGGAGATAGAACAAGAAGGAATGGGCTTAAATTGCAGCAATATCGATTTTGGTTAGACATTAAGGAAAAGCTTCCCTAACCGTAGGAACTGTCGGCCAATGGAATCAGCTGCCCAGGGAGGTTGGGGAATCCCCCTCCTTGGAGATGTGCAAACCCCGGTTGGTCTGTGATGCTGTAGGCAGAGAATATCTTGTTTGGGAGCAGGGGGTTGGATTAGTTTACTCTGACTGGCATCCCTTTCAGTCATATAATTCTATGATTCTAAGTAGCACTCATACCCTCTAAGTCCCCCCAACTGCATTGGCTCGTGCCCGCTAGATCATAGCACATCAGCTGGTCACGGGTAATTCTTTCTGGAGCCATTGGCTCAACCACTTTCCCTCTCTGTTCCTTGGTGGTCTCTTTCCGTGCATTCAACCAAATCTCAACATAGGAAGAATGGCTGAGATGATCAAAGACTAAGGGCTGAAAGGCTGTTCTGATCTTCCCAACCCTTTCCAGTGAAAGGAACATGCCCTGATGAGCAGCTGAATGGAAGCAATTCAGATCTACTTCCCGTTGCACCTGGGGAGGCTTGGTTTATGGACTCCCGGGGGACAGGGGATAAATCTGCGTCTGAGATGCCTGATAGGAGAGGAGTCAGCTCCTGGATCTCCCAGCCAGTGCGTCGCCAGAAGCCCTTGGCAAGTTGCCTCTGTGTCCTTCCTCTTGCAGCTCCCAGGGACTAAGGCAACTGATGCAGCAAGGAGACCTCGATTCTCCTTGGAGGAAAATCTGGTGGTTTGCTTGTAGAGTGAGACAGCACATATAAATTGTTTATTTATCTAGCTCCAGAAATGTAATTGGCACTTAACAATCATTAATTAAAGGCAGGTCCCTGCCCCAAGGGCTTATAATCCAGGATGGACAACGGACAAGAGAGAAGAGAGAGTGAAACATCGGGAGAGACAATGATACATGCATGAAGATGAGAAGTCGCAGGTGCATGTGCTTAGCTTCCTTTCAGGATGGTAAAAGGAGCAACAGCACGGTCTGTGGGGGTTTGGAGCTAGGAAAATCCTGATGGAAGAAGAAGGTGTTTTTAGGAGTGATTTGAAGTAGGCCTGAAACAAAAAATCTCATCAAGTGTTGCTTCCATCGGAAGCAGGGCATTCACTGAGATTTGTGTGACATGGCGACTTACCGTTTTCCCCACTGTTTTTGCTGTTTTCCGTTATTTTGCGCAAGTTGAGTGGGGCTGCCACGGCTGAAGACATGCTGGCTAAGCCCTGTGGAAGTGTTGGAAAGTGTTATAAAAGTGCTGTAAAACTGCTCTAAAACTGTCATAAAAGTCCCAGAAAGTGACAAAAAAGTCCCAGAAGTGACAAAAGTGATGGGAAATGGTTGAAGCGCAGAATCACCGGAAACTGAGGCAGTACCAATGAACACTCGTGAGCACTCCCGAAAGATCGGTGTTTCCCTTCAGAAGGGGAACACTTGCTCTTGTCTCAGCCATCGTGTGGAGGGTGGATGACTCAGGCATAGAGGGGGCAGCATGGGAGAAGTGGGGACGGTGGCTGAGGGAACAGGATATTATGGGGGTGGGTGACGATGATTGCAGAGGAGGAGCGAAGTTCCTGTTTGGGATCGTAGCAGGAGATAAAAGCAGGGGGATGAGGAGCAAGGCCTTGAAGAGCCTTGAAGGTGAAGAGCAGGAGTTTGTGGTAGATGAGAAGGAGAGTAGGAATGGGCGAACAGAACGGAGTTCGGAAATTCGGTTTGGTTCAATTCAGTTTGAAATTCGAGTTTGGAAATTCGGTTCATTTCGGTTTGAAATTCGAGTTCGGTTCGGTTGACCGAACAGACCAAGTTTGGGCAAATTCCGAACTTCTGAACCGAGTTCAGCCATTCAAAACCAGTTTTTTTGGTGTATGTTGACACTAGGAATGGGCGAACAGAACGGAGTTCGGAAATTCGGTTCGGTTTGAAATTTGAGTTTGGTTTGGAAGTTCAGTTCGGTTGCCCGAACAGACTGAGTTAGGTCCGAACTCCAAACTTCTGAACCATGTTCGCCCATCCCTAAAGGAGAGAGGGAGCCAGTGGAAAGAGCAGAGAAAGGGCTGACAATAATCAAAGTGGCGGGTGAGGTGGATGACGTTGAGAGAAGAGCAATGAACAGAAGCGAGGGGGACAAGGTGACAGCAGGGGAGGCCAGTAAGAAGGAGGTTGCAAAAGTCAAAGCGAGAGATGACTGGAATGTGGGCAAAGGCTTTGGCCAGTGAACCATGTTCACTGCAATTTCCCCATTGACAGCAATGGGCGAAACGCAGCCAGCGCAGGTCCCTGGTTTGGGCAGTGGAAGCAGCAAGGAAGGGCTTGATTTTAGCCATGTTCTACAGAGACAAACAGCAAGAGGCCGGAGGAGCAAAGGAGAGGGAGGAGTCAACGATGAACCTCAGGCTACACGCCTGAAGGACAGACAGATGGTGACCCCATCAATGGAAACGGAGAAGGAGAGGAAGGTTTTAGGGGGTAGATGAGGAGTTCAGTCTTGTCCGTATAAAATTTGAGTTGACAGTGAGACATTCAAGCAGAGATGTCAAAGAGACGGACGTTTGGTGATGGGAGACTGGATGGAGAGAGGGAGAGCGTGGAAATAGAGAGCTAGAATTTAGCTTTGTTAAAATGGAGTCAAATACGATGGCCGCCATGTTGGCCCCAGCCCGGCCGGGTCATGTGATAGCCCGTTGTGGCCTAGTTGAGTGGACCCTAGCTCGGGTTGTGACATTGGGAGATTTTTCTGTGGTCCTAGCCAAGGCTCACCCTCACTCTCTTGCCTCTCCCTGAGGGGAGTCTCCATCCCCTACAATCCTGTCTCCTCCTCGCTACAAGTTCCCTGCACGTTATCAGGGGGGATTTGAGACATTGAATTAAAGGACAGGCTTGCACCAAGGCCCAAAATGGGGGTCCTACAGGGTAACGGTCTGAGAACCCCTGATCTAGCCTGAAGCTAATTGTGTCTGCACGAAGCTTTTATCCTGAGATTAAGCCATAAATGCTACTAGTTGGGGCTTAAACCCCTGGCTACCAGTAGTTGCTGGGAGTGGTTAGCAGAAGATGGGTCACACCTCTGTGACCTCTACTTGTACTTCGTTCGAGCTACTGTAGCTGACCACTGTCGGAGACAGGATGCTGGGCCAGATGGAACATGGGTCTGACCCAGTATGGCACGGACTGTGTTCTTATGTTCTTTAATTCATGTCTTATTCACTCAGGGAATTTAGCTTCAGTTGCACCCAGCTTCTCTGGTAACTTGAGGTACATTCTCAACTTCACGAATGTATGTCCGTCTCTTCCTGTGCCCCCCTCCTCCTTGCGTCCCCCAGATGGGAACCCCCCCTGGGGCAGAGACCGTTCACTGTTTAAAGATTGGTCAGTACCAGGCATGTTGCTATGGCTAGATAAATACTTCATCATCATAATAATCACGCTGCTATTCCACAAGCCTCCCTTGATCCCATCTGAAGTGTCACTAGCCTCTAGTTTACAATCTGAGAACGGTGGGTGTTTTTAAACAAGACACTCCCCAAGCATTGGGCACTCACTGTCCACGTGGGGGAGGTCTTGTTTGAACAGGGGTGCATGGGGGGGTGCACTCCCATGACCCACGCACCACCTGTCCAGTCCTCGCACAGGGCACTCTGGGAAACTCTGGGGCACCCCATACGGGGATGTGGTGGCCAGTACGTAGACGGGGTGGCTGTGTGGGGGCACACTCATTTTAAGCACTCCCCCATTCATGAGGGAGTTTTGTTTTAAAACTCTTGTTTTAAAAACACCCCGTGTCTGGCTTTTGCGCTGTTCATCTGCCCAGGTTTTGGGTGTTTTTTTTAAGGTTGAAAAACAGGGAAACTTTGCATGTGCCCTATTAAAACGTCCCCGACCCGCTGTCGGCAAAGGAGCTTGGTTTGGCTGTGGGCAAGGCAAAACCTTTTAGCATTGAGAACGCGTGCCAGTTGTAAATTCCAGTACCGGTGCCATTGGGGGTGAATCGCAAGTATCTGTGCTTGTAATATCAGCATCCAGGCCAGTAAAATCAATATTCTCCATGACCTTGCGACTCCTTTCATGTCTGTTTCTACTGGATTCCCTCAATGTACTTTGGACCCAACACAAAGGCACCTAATCTTCAAGCAGCTCCATTCCCCACCTCTACCTCTACCGAGAAGGCTTTTCAAATAATCTGAAATTAAGAAGCACGAGAATGGGCCTCCGGCTTGGAAGAACGGATTGTTTCCCAACCCGCGACTTAATCCCTAATACCCTCGCTATGCATCATAAACATCCGTATTTCAACAACCTTCTGGCCAAAACATGTTCTACATTTTTATTTTTTGTTTGCCTTGGTAAAAACAAGTCTGATAGAGTTGAGCTGGGAGGGAGGGAGCTTCGAAGACTTTGCAGGGCAGGATTAGAATTCAGAATGGCTTTAGCAGACCAATGGGCTCCAGTGGGGTTTCTCTGGAGTAAATGGTTTGTGGCATTAAAAAATATATATATTAAAACATGTAGGTGATTTGTACCTTGTGACCCCATAAAGTAGGAAAATGAAAATCAGCTAAGCCTCCTCTTCCATCCTTCACTCAGAGTCCTGTCCTCTCCCCTGTCGCTAGGCTGAGCACGTGTCCCTGTGATTCTCAACCTCGTGAATGTCTGCTTTTCTTTCCCTAGGTTCTCCTCTCCCTTGACTTTCCTAGCTTGTAAGCCCCTTGCGTCAGAGACCTGTCTCTAATCACTGATTGGACAGTACCAGGTACATTGCTTGCGCTATATAAATAATCCTAATAGTCCTACTGCTGATAATAAAATAGAGGATCACTGGCCTGGCAGTAGCACTGCTGCTGACAAGGATCTAGGACTCTGAGTGGGTCCCAGACAGAGCACAAGTATTGCAAGCACAGAACCACTAAGGGTAAAAACACACACAACGGCGGCGTGGAAATCCACAGCGGGCACACTCCGGGTCGTGTCAGGGCACCGAACATACGTGCCCACAGCCAGGCCGCCGACTCACTGCCTGAGCAGCCCGGGGGGGGTGGGGGCTGTAACAGATGCGCGGGATCTCGCCCATGCGCCACTCCCCAAACCCCACCTCACGCCATGATGGGCAACTATGGTGACCAATGACGGGGTGGGCCCCAATCCAGGCTCGGTCATGGCAGGCCACAACAGACGTGCTAGCCGCTGTGGTCAGGCTGGGTGAACCTGGGCTGTAACTTCGGGGGTTTCCGGAGGTCAGAGCTCAGGCTAGGCAACAAGACGGCCAGGACAATCCCAGACCACCATCTGGCGGCACAAAAACCGATGTGCCGGTGGCCTGTGGACCACGGCAGGCCTAAACGAGCCACTGTCACATCTGTTTTTACCCTGAGATTTGGCTCTGCTCCTGTGGTCTTGGAAATCCATTCCTTGTGGCTTTGTTCATCTCTCTCTGGGCGGAAATTAGGGCTGTGCGTTTCGCTTTGGAAACCAAAAGCACAAACATGCCCACGAAAAAGCCCTTTTCAGCTTTTGGGGCTTTTCAGTTAGAACTCCCCAAAATCACATGGCGGTGGTGGTTTGTTTTTGTTTTTTTTAAAGAAAGGTAAGCCATAATTTCAAGTCATTTTGAGGTTCTCTTTGTATTTTGTTTTTGGGAAATGTCAATCACGTGTCCAGACTTTTCTCTGCTAATTATAACGGCAGAACCTGCCCTGCCTTTGTTGTTGTTGCTGTTTGTTTTCTTTAATTTTTTTAAGAAAAAGAAAGCTGAAATTATCATGCAACAGTTTGTCAGTAAAAATACGGAATGTTGTGAAATTTGCAACAGAATCAAGAGAGTTGGCAGTAACGTAACATGCCTTTTTTACTGTCCACCCGTCCAAACGAAAAGGGTTTCAATATAATTTGGACACAAGCATATTTTAACAATCGCTATTTTTGCTCTTTTGATTAAGCCCAAAGGAACAGCCTGTTGTGGGCCTCCGGTTGCAACATGTTTGGCTTAAAAATAAGGAGGTTTAAAATAATAATAATCATTGTAATAAATTGTGGGTTTATGTCTGTCTGGTCATTGAGGTTACATTTTAAATCATTGTAACTAGGCCTGAAACTGGATTTTCACCTGGTTCCTGTCTCCCAACAGTACTGGGCATTTCATTCATTCTGATTTCTGATCAAAACCTAGCTGCCCAGGCCACCGTCTTGTCGTATGGGGCCGGCCACTTTGCACCTGCATCGAACAGTTGCGGCCATCTTGTGCTCGAGCAGAACCATTCCGTTGGGATCTCAACCAAAAGATTAGTTTGGCCAGAATTCTGGCAGAAAATTTAACATTCATTCTGATTTTGCAGAAACTTTTTTGCGAAATCAGGCTGTTTTGAACCAGCCCAATTTTAACTGAGAATTTGGGGTCACTCTGACACTCCACTGGTCCTCCAAGCACAACTGTAACTTAGGGTGTCTTTAGACATAACAACAATGGTTGTTTGAATGTGTGTTTTGACCTTGATATGAACACCGGTTTGGCCCTGTGTTCACCATGTGGCGCTGCTTAGACACACAGCCCAGCTTGGGGCAAATCGGTGTTTTGCTCACCCCCCCGATCTCCGCACGCAAGCACTGCTGCCTCATCCCTGTGTTGGACCTGCTAACATGCCACGCAGTATCATTAGACACAACGTTGGTCGCATGTTCAGCCAGAACACACAAATTGTCCTTGTGATGCAATGGTGTTCACATCGCGTGTTCAGTGGGTGGCCAAATTGGTGTTGGGAAGGGATTATTATGGTGCTTACACACAACGGCCAAACATGTGCTTAGGGGTTTTGACACCGGAACTTTGTTGTCTAAAAATGCCCAGGGTTTCTCCACTCAGTCTTCATAGGCTGCTACAATAATAATCATAATAATTAATAATATAATCCAGCAAAGTGCCTAGCACTGAACGATCATTAACTACTTACTATCTAGGATGGACAAGAGGGGAGACATTAGAGAGGAGACTTTAAGAAGAGACAGGTAGACATTAATGAAGTTGAGAAGTTGCAGGAGCACATGTTTAGGCTGTTTCTAGATGAGCCTCAAGCAACCTCATTTCTTACAAACTTCAGAGTCCAGAAGTGGGTGGGGGTGGGGGTGGGGGTGGGGGGGGGTGTTAGACATTCCCCTGCCACTACTGGAAGTTGGGCAGCCGCCATTTGAAACAGCGGCTGTTGTCAAACTAGTGCTTCTTGGAGATGCTGCCTTGTAAAACCTCGATTTTGTGGCTTTAACAAGGCAGCATCTCCAAGAAACGCAAGTTTTGTGTTTCAGTGAGTGGTCACTTGAATGTCTAAACCCTCCTGTGCTAGTTTCTTTTCTTCTGGATTCTGAAGTCCCAAGAAATGAGGCTGCTTTGGGCTCATCTAAACAGTCTGAGTTGCAGGGTAGAAGGGGGGCCCATGAATGACAGGAGAGGAGAGGGAGCCTCAGTGAGAAGCCAGTGGGGGTGAGGAGCTAGGAAAAGCCTGATGGAAGAGAGAGGATTTTAGGAGGGGGATTATGACACCCCCCCAACCACCATTTTGTGCGTGCACAGCACAGACCCTCCCATTTTGCACATGCACAAAACAGGCAATTGGAATTCTGATCAGAAATTTCGATCGATCGGAATTCTGATCAAAATTTGAACAACTGTTCCCTTTTCACAGAACTGTTCCACGAAAACCGATTTTGAACCAGCAGGCTAGCAGGCTGCTGTGGGAGATTTATTGTAGGATGAGGGCGACGGTGTGTTAGCATTCTGCTATTGACTCCGAGCCAGCACTCACTGGGTGAAGCTGGGGCTCAGGATAGTAAGGGGTCAGGTGACTGGAAATGGGCAGGTCATATGTCCCTGGCTGGGGATTAAGAGGAGGAGCCCAAGCCCAGCCAGTCAGTTATAACTCAGAGACAGCAGGTAAAGAGCTCCTGGCGCCTGAGCTCAGAGCCACCCTGCTGGGGAGGTAGGCGGGAAGGTTGGGGCAAGGAGTTTAGGAAAACCTTGAAGGGCAGAGCCTGAGGTCGCTTTTACACATGACAAAGATGGGTTCTTATAAGTGCTTGAGATAATGGGCATTTTTACATACACCTTAAAGTGCTGGTCTTTCAGTCTTCTGGGTTTACAAGTTCACAAGTAAGTTCTGGATACATTCTTCACACACACACTGGCCTCAGGCAGTTCCTGGATGCATTCTTCACACAAACACTACCCTGAGGCAGCCTAAAGTAGCCGCAGCTGTAGACGTGAGGGGCTGCCATGGAAACCAAGCGACCACAGCTGCCTGGAGCAAAGCCGTTTACCAGGAGAACATTTTACACACAAACGTTCTGGCAGAAGTTCTACGCAGAAGTTCAAAGAGCCGGATGTTTAAGATCTGGGTGAGTGATTTAGACACACAGAAAGTTCAGGATGTAACAGCAAAGATGCAGGAGAAATGTGTGTGTAAAAACACCCAATACCAGGTGTTATAAATGCTGGAATTTTGTAATGTGTGAATCCACTATTCCCCTTTTATGCAGTGAAATCTTGCAGCCTTGTAAGGGGAATAGTCCATTCACACATTACAAAACACCAGCGGCCTGAGGTAGGGCATCAGGGGTGCGGGGGGGAGAGAGCAGATGAGCCAACCACTCCACTAGAGCCTTAGTATCCTCGAGCAGGTAAGCTGTCTGAGAGCCCCTAGCTTCAGAATGCGGTGGTTTAGCTCCCTTTGGGGACGAGTCGCCGGGAACACATTATACCAGTGCTCCAGTCGGCACTGGCTCCCTATAGTTTTCCGGGAACAATTTAAGGTGCTGATTTTGGTCTGGGGCCCCATATCTGAAAGACCACCTGTCCTTCCATGCCCCACTGCAACCTCTGCGATCGGCCGGGAGCGCCTCCCTGTGGGGGCCATCTGTTAAGCTTTGCTCATACGACAAGGGCTTGCAGGGAGGGAAGCGTTCTCGGTCGCGTCTACAAAGAAAGCCACAAGGACTGGATAAGAAGTCTTGCCCAAGGCCACAAGGGTGGAGCCAGATCTCAGTCATTCCTGGCTCCCATTCCTGTGCTTGTAATACTAGATCACTTCTCTTCCCTTGCTTCGGCAAACAACAAACACCTTGTTCTTGGAGAGAGCGCCGCAGATGGAATTCATACCCCGCCCCGTTCCAAGTCAACAGCCCCATGCTGCCAAGCCTGCCGGTACAAATCCCCATGAGCTCATGTGTTTTCATCGTGTTCACCCTGGGGGAGGCTGAGAGCGAAGGTGTTTTAGCACAGATAATGGAGCTTGGAATCCAAGGTTCGTTTCTGAGCTCTAGAGAGGCCTGAACCTTAAAGCAAAAGCTTCCAAGGTTAGAACAACAGTTTGGTCTCGGATGGAAATCAACCTTCCTCCTTTCCTGACGTTCTGCCCAGCTGCAGAGGCACATCTGTATTGAAAGGAGAGAGAGGCTGGTGGCTTCTTTTACACGGGGGGGAATGGGAACGGATATCTGTGGCTGCTTTTAGAGGAGCACCCCCCACTCGCGCTACCGGAAATACACCGCGTCTAAACGCTGCACTTTTACAGGACGCATGATTAGAGGAGCGAACGGCAGCCTACGTGAATGCAGCAGGGATTCAGCTTCCCTGACTGATAATCATTTCTATAGCGCTCCTCGGCCTACACAGAATCTTACAGTCAAAGATTTTCAGAGACAGATCCCTGCCCCGGTGGGCTTACACTCTAAGGTGGACAAGGATGAGGGAAACACACAGGGAATAGCAGACACAGACACACACACTTTACAGATGGGGAACTGAAGCTGAGAGACTGTGACTTGCCCAAGGCTAGGGCATTGGCTAGGGGGGAGATTCAGACCCTGCTCTCGCAGGTCAAAGCCCAGCATCTTATCCCCTACGCCACGCTGGCTGTCAGCGTGGAATATTGTGCTCTGTGCTGGGTGCTGCACTTCAGGAAGGATGTAGAGCTGCCCAGCAAGGTACCAGTGGCTCCTGATAAAAAGGGCATTATCTCTGGGGGAAGCTGTTACTGAGGGGAAAACGTTTCCACTTATGAAATTTCCCATCAGGTTGAAAAGTCAAGTGAGCTGCTGCTATTTCAGTCACCAGAGAATCTTTTCTTTGTTTTGGAAAAGAGCATGGGCAGAGCACCTTTAGGATTTGCAGTTTTATGAAAGAACTAAATCCTGTTGCTAAATCCTGTCGCTGCTCCCTCCATAACATTGCTAAGATTTGCCCTTTTCTCTCTGTCTCGTCTGCCAAAACCCTTGTTCATGCCCTGGTCATCTCTCGCCTCGATTACTGTAACCTCCTTCTCACTGGCCTTCCCCGCTCTCACCTTTCTCCCCTCATCTCTGTCCAAAACTCTGCTGCCAGGGTCATCTACCTCGCCCATCGCTTCGACCAT
>QEPC01005576.1:146830-164955 GCA_003113815.1 Sphenodon punctatus | reverse complement strand
CCCCCCCCCCATGGTTGCCCCCATCCCCCCTACCCCCCATGGCTCCTGGAGGGGAAAAGGGAACCACCAAGGTGAGGCCCAGCAGAATGTCCCTGCTGTCCCCTCCTGCCTAGCAACCTGAGCCTGCCTGCCCGCCAGCCCGGCTCCCAGAAGACCCAGGCCCAGGGGCCCCCCGGGCAATATCTTTTCCTCTCCTCCTCTGATCTGAGTTCTTTGTGCTGCTGCCCCCTCTGTGGGGCTTTGGGAGGAGAGTGGGGCCCGGCCGTCTGGGGGAGGGCTTGGGAAGGGGCTGGGGGGTGTGTGCTGTGGTCGTGGGAGAGTTTCTTGTTTGATACGTTTGACTGGATTTTCAGTGCTTTGGTGCTTGAGATCCCCAAACCCAGTAACTGGAAAGGGGTCACGCTGACACAGTCTCGCGGAGAGCTGTGTTTGGCCGCTCTGGGCCTGAGGTTCAGTTCCTCCCCGCTGCTTTCATAGGGGGTGCTGTGCCCGCATGGGGGTTGTTTGATCTAGGTTTGATCTGCTGGATCTATGTTTGAACGCCTGTGTTGGGAGCGTAATAGGAATATGCTCCAGAGAAGGAGGGTTCAGGCCATGGATAATCTGTCCCTATCCCTGTGCGCATGCCCTCCGGTGTTTTAAATAAGAGTTCTTGCCTTTTAATCATATCTATGTCCTGGGCTCCCGTTCATCTAAACCAGATTTAAATGTTCTTTGGAGCACATTGTGCTGACAAGTTAAAAATAACTTATGACGATTATCTAATTGTCAAATGGAAATAGGCGGGGCCTTGGGAAATGGGAGGGGCCATGGGAAAGTGGGCGGGGCCATGGGACAGCGGGTGGGGCTGTGTAAAGTGGGAGGAGCTGAGCCCCTCCCACATTTTGTCTTCACCTTGGGCCCCGCAATTTCTAAGGCCGGCCCTGATAGGGGCCCTTGGAACCTGTACTCATTTTCAGAGTGGCCCCACGAGGGAAAAGGTTCCCCGCTGTTGCGGTAGACTCTTATCTTTCTAGTGCTCGGCCCAAGCAGACACTGGACAACTTCTTTGAACCATTCATTTATTTCACAGCCATTCCTCACAATCCTGCCCCTTTCCAAAGCCACCAACCCCGGTCTTTGCTCCCAGTCTTCTTTCTCACGGAGAAAGTTTAGATTGTCCCCTTTACGTGGGCAGACGCTCTCCCGGGTCTCTGGAGCCTCTGTGGCGCATCTGCGCTTTGCGCTGCAGGGAAGGGATCAAAGCCATTGTTTTCGGAGCGGCATTCGCTGAGCTATGTCATGTATTAGATTAGCCTAATATAATTACCAGCCTCAATGCAGTGGGAACCTTTAACCTGCCCTGTCATCGCTCAGTTGAGAGCAGGGTAATTCAATGAGACTCTACATTCAGCACAGAGCCAGGCCTGGACTAGGTGATGACAAGACACAGCAGTCGAGGCCTGTTTAAATGGCTCTGATCTCCTGAATGATGAATCGATGCCTCTGAGGGGAGCTTCCCTCCCACCCCCCTGCTGGGAAGTGGGGGAATGCACACAGCTAGGAGGACAGAGTCCCGGCTCTGGGGGAAGGCGTGGTTTGCTTACTGGCTCCGGAATCAAAACACAAAAAGGCTCTGCTCAGCCAGATTCCAAAATGTCATGAAGGAGACGGTCAGCGGCGAATGTGTCGCCAGCACCCCCTGTTGGATGGGATCAGAAGTGTGCGGCCGTGTGGGACGCATTCACACAACACAGAGGATGGATAGCATTTCGCTTGTTAAAAGTGCGTAGACTTCATCACTGTGTGGGTGTGGCTATGTCCCCCCCGCCCCGCCCCCCGCATAGCTGTTGATTCTGTAACAATAGATATTTGGAAGTCGGGGGCTGGGGGGTTGGAAGCTGTGGCAGAGTGAGGAACCATGACCTGGGTCCTTCTCGCTGCTACAGGGGAAGCACAGAAGGAGAGCTCACTAGGATCATTCTTTTACCAAGCCCCACTATCTCTGCTCTGGAGAGAGTGGTAAGGAGGATGCAAGTCAGTGTAGAGAATTGCCTCTCCATAACCCGGAATCTGTCCCCCCAGAGCTCCCACATTCAGGACTCCCAACTGGAGAGACAGAGTAAGTCCCCCCCCCATCGCTGCCACTTGTGCTATACTTGCCACGCTATCGATAATAATAGCACAAGAAACGGGGGGGGAGGAGGGGGAGAGAAGGACGGGACACAGCCTTCCTTTTGCAGTTGCTTCTGGGGCTCCCCAAATGCCCTTCCACAGTTCCCACCTGGGAAAGGGTTTGTGCCGCAGAGTGATTCAAAAATGTTCGACTATCGAACCCAAGATCGACCGTCCTGTAATTTGAACCTGTTGTTTCTTGTCCTGCTCTCTTTATGCAGAACAGGTCTTGCCAGCTTCTTGCGGGCAGCCCTTCCGATACAGGAAACTGCTGTCATGCCTCCCCTTTTGTCTTCCCTTTGCTAGACTAAACAATATGCCGCGTTCCTTCAACATTTCCTCATAGGATTTGCTTGTCAGATTCTACTCCAAACCCATTCCAGTTTGTCAGGGTCCTTATTAATTATCTACCACCGGCACTGTGCCCGGCCTTGAATACTCATGAGTAAAGGCAAATCCCTGTCCTAAAGGGCTTACAAGCTAGAATGGACAATGGAGGGGAGACAGAACCAATAAGGAGCAACTGAGCAGCAAACACATAGGCCCCAATCCATGATCTACACGCGCAGTGCACTGTGAATGAGCGCAGGTGCTTCAAACACCTGCTATCTACCCATGTCTGCCGTTACGGCCCTGACTCTGCTGAGCCATTGCCAAGCAATCATAACCCTTTTCCCAGGCAGGGGTTCAGCCCTGAACCATGGATCAGTAGGAAATAGCCACAATGTATTCTATTTAGTCTTTGCTGTGTATAATATTGCTAAAAGCCGGCCCTGCCTTACTGTTGCCACCGCAAAATCCCTCGTCCGTGCTCTAGTCCTCTCTCGCCTTGACTACTGCACCTTCCTCCTTACTGGCCTCCCTTGCTCTGATCTCACCCCCTCATCCCCGTTCAACGCTCTGCTGCCCGAGTCCACCTTGCCCGTCACTTTGACCACATTCATCCCCTCCTCTCCACCCTACACTGGCTCCCTCTACGGGAACGCATTCAGCACAAGCTCCTGGGCTTCACCTTCAAGGCTCTTCATGGCCTCACTCCCCCATCTCTCTCCGCTCTTGTATCCGGCCTGGGTGTTTTGCTCCTCCTCTGCCCCCACCTGCGCCTGCTCGCGAACCCCTTGCTCCTCTAAACATCTTTGCCCCTTCTCTCTTGCTGCCCCTCATGCCGGGAACTCCCTCCCTGGAGACGTTCATTCTGCNATATCCCTCCTGAAAACCTACCTCTTCCGTCAGGCCTGTCCTAGTTCGTCATGAGTGAAATTGTGTCCTCTTCCCCCTCGCTCAGAATCTCTTGCCTGTAACTAAGTGCATCTGCAACTTCTCAACCTCATGAATGTATCCTTGTCTCTCCTGATGTTTGCCTCTCCTAGATTGTAAGCCCCTGGGGTAGGGACCGGTCTATTTTGATTTTACAGTGCCAGGTATACTGCTAGCACTATATAAATAAGAATAATGACCCACTGCATGTCTGCTCAATTAGTGGGTAGCATTACGTCAGGTAACGCCCTATTATAGAGTCACTAAGGTCAAATCTAGCCGGGAGCCCCACTCCGCCACACTCCCCCTCCAGCCAAAACGAAACCAGTCTTTTAAACTAAACCCAACTCGTCTGAAACGTCTCCTGTGGGATGAGATGCCAGGGTATAGGCTTCATGGGAAGTTTGAGGTGATACGGAGATGCTGTTTTGAGTTTCAAGTTGAAGAAGAGAGTTTCAAATATAAAAAGCACACAGATGTGGGGGGAGGTTTCTTGAAAAGTTTTTTTTTTTCCCCTCCATTTTTTTCTGGCTGTTTCCTGCTCTGAAACGCTCTAGCGCTGGCCCTCTCTCCCCATTTGGCCTCTGGCGATGCCAGGAGACTGGTGAAAAGGAAGGATTAAAGGTGATGGATGTTTGTGCTGGGAACCCGGCAGCGGCGGCGTTCTGATGGAGCCTATGGCCAGCGTCCGAAGGCAAGCACATACTTTCCAGTTTTCCTGCGGAGTGCAGGAAAAAGCTTGAATTTCCTGGCTTTAGCATCATCACTTTTAAACAGATGAACAAATCTGATGTTGTTCATATTGCAAGTGATCCGTGGTTGCCGGTGATTTTTGCCGCTGCCTTTGGCCTGCGCATTCCATCGCTACACAGGATTCACGGCAATGGGTAGGTTAGAACCTAGACTCTAGAGCGGCGCCCTCTAATGGAGAGTCTCTATTAGCTGGCAGAGTTACAGAGCCCATGGCATACGTCTGGACATTTCCAGTTTCATCCAGGAGAGGGTGGCAGTTAACAGACGCACCGGCCAGAGCGATATCGTTCTTCTGAAGCGAATTCCAGTTTCGGCAAACTCTGGAGAAATTAACGTCCTCGGGTCTGCTGTTCACTGGAAAACGGAGAGCGGCAGCAAGACTAGAGCTGAAAGCAGTACCTGCAAAAATCACAGTACCTGGCCCGGTAAAACCGGGTACTACTAATCACAACCCAGCCAGTGCCCGACAGGCTACCCAATTAACCAACTTCCATTGTCGATTTACCGGTTTCAGGTGCTGAATTGCCAGGGTGCTTCCACACGTTACCAGGGGAGGTCGTTGCGGGGATTAGCGCCTGCGAGAATGCAGCAACTCCGTTCGCTTGGCAGGAGCTCTAGGGGCACCACATCAGGGCTCCATGCCCGGGGGGATAGGAGTGAGCTCTTTCCCTATCGGGCCTTTCTCAGCAGTGGAGGCAGCACTGGTCCCATCCGATGCGCCCCTGCAGCAGTGCCCCTCCCCTATGGTTTCTGTGAGGGCGGGTGCTTCCTGGAGGAGACAAAGTGCCTCTGCTGGCTCCACCCCGTGTGCAGGGTCCCATTCTTTTGTTAGACACCCCCCACCCCCGACATTCCATAGGATTTTCCCCCCTGCGGGGCCCAAGGCCATGGCCCCATCTGGCCCAAACTAACCATGTTGCTGTGGTTGTGTTATATACCCTCCAACATGGAGAGAAATAGACACGCTTCACGCCTCCTCTAATCTGAATGTGTTTATGAACATGTTTTAAAGCCCTGTAGCAGGGGGTCTTCCCAGAGCCACATGGGGGCGCTGGGGTCTCACTCAGGGGACTTAGCTCTACCCCACTGCCATGCCTATTCAGCCCAAGCCTCAGCTGAATCCCACTTTTCTGGATGGGGACTGCATGGGTCCCTTCTGTAGGATCCAGCCCAGGCAAAGTCCAGAGGGTAACAAGTCCACGGTCCTTTTTTAGTACAACCCAGTGTACACAATCCCTGGGGCTGCTGGCTTAGTCTCCTCCACGCTGCAGGCCCAGGTTAGTCTCTTTCACAGGCTCAGGAGCAACCTAACCTCAACCCCCAAAGTCCAGCCAGCCAGGCCTCAAAGCTCCACGCTCTGGCCAAGCCATCCCCAGGGATGAGACTCCCTCCTGGGCACAGCCTCTCCTCAATACCCGATTCTCCTTTTCCTCAGCACCCTGGAGAGCATAGAGTAGCTTGGCTTTGTCAGGGAGACGTGGTCCCTTCAGCTCCTAGGCAGAGACTGCCTTCCTCTCGGCCTTGCTTCCTCTTTTGTAGCCTGAGTGGGCGTGGCCTACAGCACAGCACTACTGCCCTTAAAGGGCCAGTGTCCTGCCCACTCTGTCACAGGGTCTCTCAACCTGTTTCTTCCCAGGCTGATCTCCAGCTATGGGGCTGGCTCTGCCATGCCCCTGGGTATGCTCAGCCCTCCAGCTGACCCATGCAGCCCCCTTCTTAAATGAGCAGCAGCCACACAGAACTCCTCCCTGCTACACCCACTAACTAACTTGGGGGCTGATTCAGGGGAAAAGGATGTCCATGTGCGAGACTCTGTGTACACGTAGGTTTGTACGTGCAGGACCTATGGTTCAAGTTACATAAATCTTAGCCTATTAAAAAGTCAAAATTCTCCAATGGTGCATTGACTTTGGCGCTAAAGTTTTAGTTTTAAAGACACTCAAAGGATCCCAGAAGGAAGCAGTGAAAGTCCCTTTCAGCAGCTTGTTAGCCATGGTCATAAAACCAGTGCCGATCAGACAGGGGGGGGGGTCCTCCAGCCATGCGAGTGCTGAGCTGCAGGTAGCACCTGAACCCAAGAAGGGGGGGATCCTCAAGCCATGCCAACGCTGATCCACAGGTGGTGCCTGCACCTGAGAAGGGAGGATCCTCAAGCCACGCCAGCACTGCTCCACTGGGGGCACCTGCCCCTCTGCCATGAAGACTGTACTTTTGGTCAATCAGAGCCAGCTCCAGGTATTCCAGGGTGGGCCTGGAAGTTCCGGCCACTCCCTCCTCTTTCCCTTTATAAGCTGAATGAATCCACTGAGAAAACACAGTCACTCACTCACCTAGCTAAGCCTCCCACGCTCCTACCCGCCCCTACACAACCTCCTGCCTCCTTGCCTTTCCAGCCTCTTGCCACTGCCCTTACTTTGCTCCATAGATGCTTGGGCTGTCTGCTTACTTGGTTTGATGTGGACTCCCACTTCACTCCACTACTGCCTGATCCCACTGTCTTCCCAGTAATAACCTGTGCTCTCTGTAATCTTGCTAGCCACCCACCCCCCACTCCCATACACAGGTAAAGAGTCATCTCTCCCAAACACACACACACCCCTCCTGTCTGTTTCAGTTTTCTTGATCCCAGGCACACAGTTCCCTTCTTCCTAGGGGTTCCCTTTCTTTGATAGTGGTTCTTCTCCCAGGCTTTCTAAAATGAGAAAAGGTGACCCACATCTGCCCCACCCCCCCAGCAATGAATAAACAATAGGCAAGGGAGTCACAGCTCTTTCTCCAGCTGAAAGAGTTAACGACTCCCTTTGCCTGCTGAACCTGGTAGAAACCTTACACTGCTGGGAGCCCGGTACACGATAACAAAACCTGTTACTGTACGGGGCAAAAAGGTACTATTGGGACTAGAGCTGGAAGAGGGTACCCAGAAAAACAGGCAGCCTGTTGAATTTTGGGAGCCTGAATTGACCTGGTTGCATTCGGGCACCAATTGGTACCCGAATGTGATCCAGTGGGCTACCTGTGCACTCCCTGGGCTGACTCACCTGCTCGGCTATGATGCTGCTCCGCCTGGCCTGGCCTGGCCTGGTCTGCTGCTCAGCTGAGCCGGAAGGCACACCACAGTCCCCATAGAGTGATTGCGCACAGGGCCGGAGGAACAATAGTGCAGCCGGGTAGGGGAGTCAGCCTAGGGAGCGTACAGGGGCAGGAACATCTTAGGGCATTCTGGCAAGTCCCAGAAAGACCTGCATTTTCGGGCACCTGGGTATCTGATGGCGGCAGGGCAAACCTGTTGGGAGCCTGCTGGAGGGGTCAAAAAATACAGGTGAGCAAATGGGACACCCACTGCCCCCTAGCGGGCAGGTACGTATCTAGCACATTGCTGAATCTCTCCTGGGACAAAGCAGCCGTTATCAAAAAAACTGCCCTGAAAGCCCCAGCTAGCTCAGGCAGCAGCACAGCTGTCGCGCTCCCATTGCTTTCCATGTTCCAAACCGAACTGGACGAGTCTCTGGAAAACATCCTGTAGGGAAGAATCCTACCATGGCAGGGAGAAGGAGGAGATGATCTCACAGGCCCTTTTCCATCCGCATGGAAAGATTCCTCCGCTGCACGGGAAGATACACGACTCTCTTCTGTTATGACAACCACCTCCCCGGCGCGGGGCAGTAAACACAAGGGCACCTTGTGCAACGCCAGCCTGGGACCACTTGCATTTCAAAGACTAGTTCCCCTCCATCCCACTCCTTCCTAAATCCGTCCATCCCTTTCTGTTCCCAGCAATATCCTGTTCAATCAGCCCCCTAATAATCCTCCGGCTTTGTTACCATCACCCGCTGTTCTGTCTGAGAGTGGATCCTAGCCAGGAGGCCTGGAGATCTGTGTGTGTGTGTGTGTGTGTGTGTGTGTGTGTACACACATCCTCTCTGTGCACCGTTCTCGCTCTGTAATTTGAACCAAATGTCTTCACTTGGGTTTCTCTCCTTTTTATAAACAAGAGGCTGCGGGGCCAGGGGGCGCCGCGCCAAGTGAATCCTAATAACGTTTTCAGTAATGATGATTTATTTTTTTTATTGGCTTGGGTTTGGCTCTGATCTCTCAGGCTTCTCTGGAGACGGGCAGAAGTGGGAAGCAAAGGCCAAGTCGGCACCGCTCGCTCAGGGTGCGGAGCTGAAATGTTGGTGTGAACTTGGGGCGGGGGCAGACTGAAGGTGTGTTTACACAGAGACCTTTGATAAGCTACAGCTGTTTTCCTACACAGGGGCTTGGGTTTCAGGGGTGTTGAGCCCCTCTCTGTATATACCTTCTATATCCACATTACTCTGACTACTGAGCTTGCAACCTCCCTAGGCCGCTGGTACCATTGCTGCACATCTCTTACCACTGGGAAGTTTTTCTTGATATGGAACCAGAATCTCCTTTCCTGTTACTTGAGTCCATTTTTTCTAGTCCTGCCCTCGGTAGCAATGCAGCTTCTTGGTGGCAGCCCTTAGATATCTGAAGACTGCAATCACATCTCCCCTTAGTCTTCACTTCGCTAGACTAAACATACCCGGTTCCTTCAATCTTTCCAGAACTTTCCAGACCCTCTGAGATTTGCTTTCCAGACCCTCTGGACCTGTTCCAGTTTGTTAGTAGACGCGGTTGCATGACCCGTGGATCCTGTGTGTGTACACGCATGCTCCTCAAGACCCACCTTTTCCTCGCTGCCTTTCCCAATGCCTGCTAGTCGTTCCCCATATACTTACTGTCTGCCCTCCCCTGCAGACTGCTGCAACCAACCTGATTGTAACCAAGCCAAGCACACGCACCTGAGACTTCGCATCCGCCTGAATGTTTGTTTGTCTTCTCCCCTTCTCTCCCACTGTCCCCTCTCCCTGTCTCCCCCCCCCCTTGTCTTTTAGATTGTAAGTCACAGGCAGGGACCGCGTCTGTTTCTATGTTCTGTACAGCGCCAGGCACATGGCTGGCGCTATATAAATGTTTATAATAATAATAATAATTAATAATGCGTGCGTTTCCGTGGGGCACAATGTGTTTGCTGTGGGGATCACCGTGGTTTGTGCATGACTGTGCGTGGGATCCGCAGGACCTAGGATCGGCCCCACCATCCTTACTAAAATAAGGTTCCCAAAACTGGAGACGGTACTCCAGGTGAGGTCAGAACAATGCTGAACAGAGTGGAATTATTACCTCCGCTGATTTAGAACATAAGCATTGCCATAGAGGGTCAGACCAATGGTCCATCGAGCCCAGCCGCCAACCTCTTCACTTGGAAGAAGTCTCCGACAAGTCACAATGGAACGGTTTGCTCCCCAAAATATGAAAACGATGTTTCTGTTAATGTAGAAAATGTTTACCATATATGTCAACCATATTGTGATTTAACATTTGCCCATAATGCTTTGCCTGTTTCCTCCCTCCCCTCCTCCGGACCCGGTTTTAGAGTAGTCACGGTAACATTCAGTTGCCTGGTAAAGCAGTGACTAACACGGTAAACCGGTTAAATTTGGCAGTATTATATCCAGTAATCTGGCTTGGTGATTAACCAGCGTGATCATCGTTTTGTTCCCAAATAACCACTGAAGTAGCCGGAAAACCGGATATGAAGGTGGATTTTTGCTCTTTGTTTCAGCCCTACTTGCAGTCTAGGGTGGGCAAGGGAGGTGTGGCTGGGGGAGGGGAATATCGGGAGAGACAGGGAGACATTCATGAAGGTGAGAAGTCGCAGGAGCACACAGGGGCGTCGCTAGGTTGGAATGGGCCTAGGTACCCCTCAACCCCCATGATCATCCTCTTCCCCTAGTCCACTCCCTCCCCACTTTCCTCCCGCAGTGCCCTTATTGCAGAAAACGGTCCGCTTGTATGGTAAAGCCTCCTGACACCGTAGCGCCACTTCCTCCCGCTGCTTGCTGCGCCTGAGTCCTGGAGGCTGCGGCTGCGCCGCCTGTGCTGTGTTGCTGCTCCTGCCGCCAGTGGTACTGACTTCATCCTAGGTTGACCGCTGGGTGGGTCCCACACGCGCTGCGCACTGCGCAATGCAGGCTCAGCTGAGTCTCTGCCCTGGGACAAATGCCTCTCCTGTCCCTATGCTAGTTCTACTCCTGGGTGCATGTGCGTAGCTTAATTACGAGAGGAAAGGGATTCTGAAGGATAAGAAGGCGCATCCGTGAGACGTCCGTGGGGATGAGGGGCTAGGGAAAGCCTGACGGAAGAGGTAGGTTTTTAGGTAGGATTTGATGGATGGGAGGGAGCAGAGCATTTGGGTTCAAGGAGGGCATTCCAGGTCTAGGGGGCAACATGGGGGAAGGGACAAAAGCCATTTAGAGAGTAGGGGACTTTGAGGTGAGAGAGGATGGGGGCAGTGGAAGAGCAAAGCGGCCAGGTGGGAAATGAGAACAGGAAACTAGGGAGGAGCAATGCCAGGGCTGTAGCTAGAATTGGTGCAGCAGGTTTTGCTGCACCCGAGCCCATGCAGAGACGAAATGGAGAGTGAAAATGTCATTCAAGGCTATTATCCTCCTCATCGGATCGGAAGGAGAAAGTCTGCATGGTTTGGTTCACGGTGCAAGTTGGTTCAGTTTCGGTGTCTGTATGGGAGTTTTGTTCGGTAGGGCTTTGGTTGGTTCAGTTGGATTGGTCCATATTTGGTCCAGTCCATGGTGTAGCTGGTGGGGAGTTCGGTTCGGGGGTTTCAGTCTGTTGTTTGTCAGATCAGTCTGGGTCCAGTAAAGTCTGTCGTGTGTCTGACTGGAAGTTCGGTTCGGGATTCAGTCTGTTTGTTGGTGAGGTCTGGTTGTCTGGGTTCATTCCAGACACCAGGAGGGGCTGGAATGATGGGGAGCTTGGAGGGGAATGAGGGGTGCGAGGACACCTGGAGGGGCTGGGATGATGGGGAGCTTGGGGGAATGAGGGGTGCAAGGACACCAGGAGGGGCTGGAATGATGGGGAGCTGGGGGGAATGAGGGGTGCAAGGACACCAGGAGGGGCTGGAATGATGGGGAGCTTGGAGGGGAATGAGGGGTGCGAGGACACCTGGAGGGGCTGGGATGATGGGGAGCTTGGGGGAATGAGGGGTGCAAGGACACCAGGAGGGGCTGGAATGATGGGGAGCTGGGGGGAATGAGGGGTGCAAGGACACCAGGAGGGGCTGGAATGATGGGGAGCTTGGAGGGGAATGAGGGGTGCGAGGACACCTGGAGGGGCTGGGATGATGGGGAGCTTGGGGGAATGAGGGGTGCAAGGACACCAGGAGGGGCTGGAATGATGGGGAGCTGGGGGGAATGAGGGGTGCAAGGACACCAGGAGGGGCTGGAATGATGGGGAGCTTGGAGGGGAATGAGGGGTGCGAGGACACCTGGAGGGGCTGGGATGATGGGGAGCTTGGGGGAATGAGGGGTGCAAGGACACCAGGAGGGGCTGGAATGATGGGGAGCTGGGGGGAATGAGGGGTGCAAGGACACCAGGAGGGGCTGGAATGATGGGGAGCTTGGAGGGGAATGAGGGGTGCGAGGACACCTGGAGGGGCTGGGATGATGGGGAGCTTGGGGGAATGAGGGGTGCAAGGACACCAGGAGGGGCTGGAATGATGGGGAGCTGGGGGGAATGAGGGGTGCAAGGACACCAGGAGGGGCTGGAATGATGGGGAGCTTGGAGGGGAATGAGGGGTGCGAGGACACCTGGAGGGGCTGGGATGATGGGGAGCTTGGGGGAATGAGGGGTGCAAGGACACCAGGAGGGGCTGGAATGATGGGGAGCTGGGGGGAATGAGGGGTGCAAGGACACCAGGAGGGGCTGGAATGATGGGGAGCTTGGAGGGGAATGAGGGGTGCGAGGACACCTGGAGGGGCTGGGATGATGGGGAGCTTGGGGGAATGAGGGGTGCAAGGACACCAGGAGGGGCTGGAATGATGGGGAGCTGGGGGGAATGAGGGGTGCAAGGACACCAGGAGGGGCTGGAATGATGGGGAGCTTGGAGGGGAATGAGGGGTGCGAGGACACCTGGAGGGGCTGGGATGATGGGGAGCTTGGGGGAATGAGGGGTGCAAGGACACCAGGAGGGGCTGGAATGATGGGGAGCTGGGGGGAATGAGGGGTGCAAGGACACCAGGAGGGGCTGGAATGATGGGGAGCTTGGAGGGGAATGAGGGGTGCGAGGACACCTGGAGGGGCTGGGATGATGGGGAGCTTGGGGGAATGAGGGGTGCAAGGACACCAGGAGGGGCTGGAATGATGGGGAGCTGGGGGGAATGAGGGGTGCAAGGACACCAGGAGGGGCTGGAATGATGGGGAGCTTGGAGGGGAATGAGGGGTGCGAGGACACCTGGAGGGGCTGGGATGATGGGGAGCTTGGGGGAATGAGGGGTGCAAGGACACCAGGAGGGGCTGGAATGATGGGAAGCTGGGGGGAATGAGGGGTGCGAGGACACCAGGAGGGGCTGGGATGATGGGGAGCTGGGGGGAATGAGGGGTGCAAGCACACCTGGAGGGGCTGGGATGATGGGGAGCTGGGGGGAATGAGGGGTGCGAGGACACCAGGAGGGGCTGGAATGATGGGGAGCTGGGGGGAATGAGGGGTGAGAGCACACCAGGAGGGGCTGGAATGATGGCAGCTTGGGGAAATGAGGAGTACGAGGACACCAGGAGGGGCTAGAATGATGGGGCGCTTGGGGGGAATGAGGGGTGTGAGGACACCAGGAGGGGCTGGGATGATGGGCAGCTGGGGGGAATGAGGGGTGCGAGGACACCAGGATCAGCTGGAATGAAGAGAAGCTGGGGGGGAATGAGTGGTGTGAGGACACCAGGAGCAGCTGGAATGATGGGGAGCTGGGGGGGGGGAATGAGGGGTGCGAGGACACTGGGAGTGGCTGGAATAATGGGCAGCTGGGGGAAATGACGGGTGCGAGGACACTGGGAGTGGCTGGAATTATGAGTATGAGGCCACCAGGAGCGGCTGAAATGACAGGTCACTGGTTGGAATGGTGGGTGAGAGGACACTGGGAGTGGTTAGAACTACAGGGGGCTGGGTGGAATGATGAAGATGAGGCCATTCCATCTGCTCCTAGTGCCCTCATACCTGTCATTCCACCCTGTCCCCATCCTTCCAGCCACTACCGGGAACCTAGTCCCCATCATTCCACCCAACTCCTCATCCTTTCAGCCACTCCTGATGGCCTCTTATGCGTCATTCCACCCAACTCCCTGTCATTCGCTCATAGCGTCCTTGCACCTGTAATTTCACCCAAACCCTCATCCTTTCATCTGTTCTTGGTGTCCTCGCACCCATTATTCCAACCTTTGTTTCAGCCAGTCACTTGCCATTTTATTGGTTTACTGCCCAGTAAGGGCTACCGGCATTCCCAAAGTCCCATTGCATCTAATCGGCATTCCTGTTGTCTCTTTTGTTTCCAATTGGCATTCCTTGTCATTCATTTCAGTGTGTTCTGAACCAGACCAACCCTAGCAACCAGACCTAGTCTTCCCAAACCGAACCAGACCAACCCTAGCAAACCAAACCATTCCCTTAACTGATCCGTACAACCAGACCGATTCTTCCCAAACCAAGCCAATTCCCTCAACCGATCCCTACTGAACCAGACCAATTCTCCTCCACCAAACCAGATCAATCCATACCGAACCAGACCAGACCAAACCAACCAAACATATCTGATATTGGTGCAGGCTTCATAGCCAACCCAACGGGTGTGGCTCAGAGCAGCAAAATCCGACAGATATAACATTATATTTGAATATTCCTTTCACCTCTAGGCCCACACACATGTAGAATTAATATACACACCGGGGCCCGTTCCCACCTAGCTACACCCCGTAGCAAGGCCCTGCGGACTCTTGGAAGTGAGAACAGAGTTTCTTCTAAATGCAGAGGGAGGAGAAGCAGCCAGACTAAAGCAGGCAACAGTCTGGAATGAGAAATGAGAGAGAATCCCATCCCAGAGGGAAACATGACCAGGCATCACCCCAAGGCTCTGGAGAATCGTTGAGCTGGGAGCTTGCTGCAAAGTGACTGCAGCTGGGACCTGCCAGGTCTCTTGCTGGGCTAAATCAAGCAGATGTCTCTGATTTCCTGCAGGATCCCTGGAAATAATGTGAAGCCCAGGGGCAGGGATTAAGGTTATAGCTGTCGCTGCGCTGCTGGGCCTACCCTGTTGGCAGGCAGCATCCAGCAGCACCGACCGAGCTCATCAAACAGCACTGAGAGCTGCCTTTACACAATAAAGGCTGATGCGCAATGGACCAGATTCTGACCACTATGGCTACTACTGGGGCTTAAACGCGATCTCAAATTATTTTTTTTAATTAATTAATTTATTTATTTAAAATTTATATCCCGCCCCTCCTGCCAACAGGGCAGCCCGGGGCAGCGAACAACATCAGTTAAAACAGTATAAAAAATTTAAACAATTTAAAAATACAATATGTGGGGGGAAATCCCACCCCCACCCCTACCCCTCGCCAAAAGTCTGATGGAACAGCTAGGTGTTACATACACGCGGAAATAGCAGGAGAGGGGGAGCCAGCCGAGCCTCCTCTGGGAGCGAATTCCAGAGCACAGGGGCAGCCACCGAAAAAGATCTAACATCGGTGGCCACCCGCCTTGCCCGGGGAACCTCCAAAAAGGCTCCCACGGACAATCTCAGGGGTCGCACGGGCACATGGGGAGTGAGGCGGTCCCACAGATAAGCAGGGCCCAGGCCATGAAGGGCTTTAAAGGTTAAAACCAGCACCTTGAACCTGGCCCGGTGCTATATAGGCAGCTAGTGCAGAGCCCGGAGCACTGGTGTCATGTGCTCCCTGCAGCCTGCCCCCGTAAGGAGATGGGCCGCGGCATTCTGCACCAGCTGCAGCCTCCGGACCAGCTTCTCGGGCAGCCCCACGTAGAGCACATTGCAGTAATTCAGCCTCGAGGTGATGAAGGCGTGGATGACAGTGGCGAGGTTGGAGTCTGAAAGATACGTCCAAAGCCGCCGGACAAGATGTAACTGCCAAAATGCACTCCCAGCCACGGCCACAACCTGAGATTCCAAGCTGAGCTACGAATCGAGGAGCACACCCAGACTCCGCACGTGAGAGACCATGGGGGGGGGCGAACCCCCCCAACAAGAGGAGATTCAAACACCCCCAGGCCCCCCAAGCCCTCGCCCACCAACATCACCTCCGTCTTGTCAGGATTAAATTGCAGATGGCTCGACCTCATCCAAGCCCCCACAGCTGACAGGCACTGGGAAAATAAGGAAAATTGCCATTCTCACCGAGAATCCCAGTTCTCGACTCGTTTTTTGCAAGAATGGATGATTCCTTGGTTGAGAATTTTTCTCAATATACAGTTTACCCTTTACTGTTATCGTTTACTGTTTACTGTGTTCATCCCGGTAATGCGTATGCGCCAAAGCTATGGTAGCCATTTTGCACATGTGCATTACCGGAAAGAACACAGTAAACGGTAATGGTAAATGGTATATTGAGAAAAATTCTCGACCGAGATATCGAACCATTATCGAGATCGTCCCGAGATCTCGGTAATAGTTCTCGATTATCGTAAGATTTTCACAAGAAAGAAATTGATTCTTGTTACAGCCCTACCTACAACCGACTGGGAATTCCTAGAATCTTTAACAGAAGCATTGTCTCCCAAGTCATCAAAGGTAATAATTGCCCTCACTTCAGCATGGGCCACACCTCCCCTGGAGTTCTGTGTCCAGTTCAGGGCACCTCATTTAAATAAGGGCATTGACAAAATGGAGCAGATTCAAAAAGATGGCACCAAAGATAATAAAGGGTCTGGACAATTATGTCTTATGGGGGAAAGTTGAAGGAACTGGGTCTGTTTAGCTTAGTGAACAGCAGATTAATGAGAGACATGATAGCAAACTTCAATAATCTAGAGCGCTTCCACCAAGAAGTTGGTGAGGAACTGTTCTGCGTGGGCAGACCTAGAAATAATGGGCTGAAATTACGGGAAGGGAAATTTTGGTTCGATCAGGAAAAAAACTCCTACAGTAAGGTTGATGCAGCAATGGACCAAGCTGCCTAGAGAGGTCGTAGACTCCCCATCGCTGGAGTTTTTTGGTTGTTTTTTTTTAAAAAGGATGGGCAGCCATCTGCTGGGGATGTATTTGTTACATTGTTGTAGCTGTCGTCATCCTGCCTCCAAGCAGGGCGTTGGACTAGATGACCTTTGAGTATCCTTCCAACTCTGTAATTCTATGATTCTGTAATCTCCATGGATAAAACATCCACCATTCGTTTCAGCGGCGGCACCAAGCGTCTACAGGGCTGCCATTTATGGGGCCTCTTGGGCAAATCCAGGTATTAAAACAGCATTTTCTCGTCAGGCTTCTCCGCGTGAAGATTCCCAGTCCTTTAATCTCCATTTCCTTTGCTGGATTAGTGACTGGCAGCTCCGGGGTGCCTGGCGGAGCCTGCCTGGAAGCAGCCCCAGAGCCGCACCGCACCACCGAGCAACCTTAATTAATGTGAGGAGAAGTCGGCCCAGGCCTGGAATTAGCAGCCAGAAGAGAAACCTGGTTGTTAAAGAATTAGCGAGAAAGGAAGGGAAAAATTCTAAAAGGGCAAGTCTGTCTAGAAAAGGAAACGTGGGTCATTTTAGCAGCCGGAAAACTATATGCGGAGCAAAGTATAATTCACAGCTGGGTAACGCCACAACCAAAGCGGTGTCTGCGCTGTGAGCCCCGGAACAAAGGGAGCTCGTCCTAACCCACGGATTCTTGGGAATCTGATCTGATCTCCAATGTACTCGGCAACGGCTGCCTTGAACACAGCTCCTAGCTACCCTGAACCGTGAGTGTGAAACGCGGATGGGTGTGCATTTATTAGGGGTCGTCCTGCAGAGGAAATTTCCTTTCCTTTCCTTTGAATTTCCAGATTTAAATAAAGAGCTGCATTACAAATCCATATTTAAATCACTTGAAAAAGACAAAATAATAAATAAATAATAATAATAATAATAATAATAATAATTTTAATAATAATACCGCGCATGCGCATGAATGTTTTTAATTATATTTTATGTGTGTGTTTTTTATTAGGTTATGTTTTTATTTATGCGTTTTGTAAGCTGCCCCGAGCTGTTCTGTGAGCAGGCGGGGATGGGCTAAAAAAATAGTAAAATCAATCAATCAATCAGTGGTCGCCGGACCATTCTGCACATGTGCGCCTTTTTCTAAAATGGTGGTGGCAGCGTCGCTGCCATTTTGGGAAAGGGAAGCCATTCTGCACAGCTGTTTATTTATTTATTTATTTATTTCAATAGATTTCTACCCCGCCCCCCTCCTGCAAAAGCAGCCCAGGGCGGCTTCCAACAATAAAACAATCAAAACAATTTAAAACATTCAATACAATGATATTAAAACAGGGCTAAAAAATATAATAAATACATAATAATGGGTAAGGTGGGGGAGCTAAAAAACCCTCCCCCTCCCCTCCCCCCCTCCCAGGGGCGTAGCTATCATAGGGACAGGCGGGACATTTGTCCCGGGACCCACCATGGCTGGGGGCCCCATCCCGATTGTAGCTAAGCCGCCCGATCCCAGCCCCCACACCTGCCGGCTGGTTCGCTGCTGCCGCCTAAATGGGGCCCCCCCACCCGGCTCCCTCACACCAGTGCAACTTGCTTGCTGCCCCCCCATTGGTCAGTCATGGGCTGACATCATGCTTGACCCGCCCCCCATAGCCATGCTTGGGCTATGGGGGGCGGGTCAAGCGTGCGAGCCCTCCACGTGGTGGCAGAGACCTGGAGTTACTTCCGGATCTCTGCCAGCACGTGGAGGTCTCGCTCACTGGCAGGGGGGGCAGCCTGAGGGGGGGCGGCAGCCTGAGCCTGGGGGGGCAAGTACTGGTCTGGGTGGCATAGCCACCGTGGCGAGCTAGCCAGAGCATAGCTCGGCCCCCCTGGCTCACTTGCTACAGCCCAGCAGCGTGCCCTGGGG
>QEPC01005576.1:132513-144093 GCA_003113815.1 Sphenodon punctatus | reverse complement strand
TATAGGATTATAGAAAATACTGGACCCATTCGATTGCCTAGTGACAATCTAACCAACGTTCTTGCTCTGATTGCATTAAAGAGTGCGGCCTTTTACAATCCAGCTCATGTCTCCGTGTCTCATTTGGGGCTGGGGGTGCGTCGGCAAATGGCCACTGCACAGGTGCAGAGAACTGCCTAACTGAGTCAGACCGATGGTCCATCTTAGCCCAGTATTGTCACAACCTGACACGGCAGCAGGGTTTCAAATTCAGGTCCAGATCTGGCTCTTCCAGGGCCTCCGGCAGAGGCCATCCCGGCGTGCTACCCCTCCAAGCCCCAGCAGAGGTCTCCCCCAGGCATGCTACCAGGGATCCTGAAGTGGAGATGCTGGGGATTGAACCTGGGACCTTATACATGCAAAGCACATGCGCTTACCACTTGAGCTATGACACACCCCCCTGTTTTCAGAATGGATTCCCTTTTATGGCAATTTCCAGCACTTCCCTGGCACTTCCTCTCCACGGCCCCCCAGGGTGCGTGCCGGATGCACACGGGACTTGGGATCGGCCCTGTGGCAGCCCTGTTCAACTTGCAACAAATAATGACAAACGGCAAAAACGTTGGAAAAGCCATTATGTTTCTGCATCAACAAGAAAGAAGGCGAAGGGCCTGTTTCTGATGGAAACCCCATTTGCTGTGATTGGACATTTCAGGCCTGGTGGGACCCTCCAGTGAGTGCCAGCCTCAGAATTTGTGGGGCCCAGGGGAAAGATAAAATGCAGGGACCTTGGCAGCCCCAATCCTCCATCTTGACCAAAAGGTGGTTGCGTTTGCGGTGCTGCTGGGAGGGAGTGGGGGGCCACGCACCCTACCCAGGTGAAAACAGGCGCTACTACGGGGGCCCTGGAAGTGAGAAAATAGCGGGACCCAGGTCACCCTGTGGTAAGGCCGGTCCTGCCTCGCAATGGAAGAGAGTTCTTAGTGCCTCAAACCGGCTAGCTGCCCCGAGCTGTTCTCAGAGGGGCGGGGTGTAAATCTACTAAATAAATAAATACATAAATAAACTGTATTAGTCTAATGTTTGCCTTTTCAGAGGGCTTCTAGTCTTGATTTGCAGGCTGTGAGAAATGGAGAATCTCTGGTCAGCCAGTTCCAAAGGTCAGTCTCTTGCACTCGTAACAGGGCCAGCCCTTACCACAGAGCAACCTGGGGCAACTGCCCCGGGCGGGCCCTGCTTCTGCGGGCCCTCACAGTGGGCTCTGTCTTCACCAGCGTGGGGTGCAGGGGCCTCCTCTCTCTTGCACCAGGGCTCCAACACAACCACCTCTCGGGGCGCGGGGCCACAGGAGAGAGGGTGGAGCCAGCGGGGGGATGTACTTATGATAGATGGAGAAGGTGCAGCTGCAGTGGAGTCCACAGGTCCGAAGGGGGGTGGGGGCACTACAATGCATGTTGAACGTGTGTGCATCGCATGTGGGGAGAGAACAAGGGAGCTCATTTTATCTTCTGCTCTGGGGCCCGTTCCAGTCTAGCTATGACCCTGCACTCTAATGTTTTCTTGCTTCGTCAGGTCATGGCTCTTACAAAGTCGGCGTGGCTGCTTCTAAAGGAGCAAGGTTTGCTGTCTGCCCCATACATTTCTTGGTAAATGCTCAGACCTTTGCTTGCAATACGCATCTCGGCCACAAAGTGCCTTATGGTTCCCTCCAGTGCTATGACTCTCAACAGACAGAACCTCTCACTGCAAGGCTTGAGGACTGCCTGAGTTCTCCACCTGACCCTTCTTCCCCCTGAGTCTCCAGTACCTCATTCTCTTCTCTCTCTCTTACAGTCTCAAGGCCACAGAGCTCCCCCGAGGACCTGAAAGCACTCACAGGAAACGTGAACCGACTCAACGAGAGCTTCCGGGACCTGCAGCTGAAGGTGCTCCACCTGCCCCTCAAAGGGGACTTCCTGGACCATATCTGGAGGCTCCAGGACCTGCTGCAGAATCATTCAGACTCCCTGCTGCTCATGACGGGTTCGCTGCAGAAGCTGGAAGGAGTTCTCTGGAACCTCCAGGCCCAAGCAGCTCAGACGGACAAAACCGTCTCCGGCCTGCAAGACAACCTCAACCAGCAGAGCGACGCCACGCATATGGAGGTCTACAAGCTCTTGGTACAGTGGAACAGCAGCCAACTCCTGCAGAGGCACCATGAGGGCCTGGTCAGCCAACTGGCTGCTGAGGTGGAGAGCCTGAGTGAGCAGGTGACCGAGGTAGGTGGGGCCATGGGCACCATGAACAGGAGCCTCTCGTACGACGTGGGCATCCACCACACCCGCATCCAGGACCTGCAGGTGTTGATCAGCAATGCCACGGAGGACACCCGTCAGATGCGCCTGGCGCACATCGCCATGGAGCAGCAGCTCAAGCATGAGTTGGCTATCCTCAACAATGTGACCGAGGACCTGAGGCTGAAAGACTGGGAGCACTCCATTGCCCTGCGGGACATCTCCGTCATACAAGGTAAGGAAGCAAGGAAGGTATCGCAGATCCTGCCTCGGTGGGCTCTCCGTTTCTGAGTGATCTCTCGGATCAGTACAGGGGAAAGGAGAGAAAGGCGTGTCCTGCCCTGGGCTAGACAGGAGATCAGTCTAGGCGAAGGACGCTCAGAACAGTCAGTGCTGATCCAAGGGCCGTGGTGCGGCCCCTCTGGACAAACTGGATACAAGTCAGGGACAGACAGACACACGCTCCAGATGACAAGTGCGTTTGCTACTCACGGATAATGCCTGCATTTTTCAAGCACCCAGAGAATAACCCAGCCCTCCGTGGGCTGCCCAGTTGCCTGAAAAATGCGGGTCTTTCTGGGACGCCCCAGTAATTCCTGGGAAGCCGCTGATCCCAGCTCCTGCCTGCACCTGCGCACTCCCCAGACTGGCTCACTCGGCCGCTGCTTAGCCAAGCCGGCTTTCCTGATCAGGGGGGGGGAACGCAAGGAGGGCTCCTCTGATGGCGCACCGCAGGCCCCGTAGCGGAGGTGCATGCAGGTTGCACATGGGTTGTGCAGGCCGGAAGAGGCCTCCTCGCTTCCCCTTCTCCCCCCACTCAGAAAAGAGAGATGGGAAGAGCCTGGCCAGGAGAGCAGCCATGCAGGTGAGTCAGCCTGGGGGAGCACGCGGGGAGCCCGTCGGATCGCATTCCGACGCGCCACATTTGACAGCGTGACGGTTTTTATTATTCTTGCTATTATTTATTTGTTTGTTTCCTGATGCCTCAGGGCAGGTAACAGAATATAAAAAAAACCATTCAAAACATTAAAATCCCATTAAAAAACCCCACACCTCACTACCCCCAGCCCCTGTCCCTGATAGAGCTGAAAGGACTGTCTGGTTAACCAGATTACCATTGACCACCTTGCTGGTTAATTACCATTTGATTCTATCCCGCCTCTATTTGGATTGCTCTGATTAGGCAGGAATGCGGTAATTGGTAAATGATAATATCCAGCATTCTAGTTAGCTAGTTAACCTCCGCAGTTGCCGTATAGCTTGGTGGTTATTTGGCAACTAACGGACATACCAGATATTAACCATGGATAATTTTTTTGCTATCAGTTTCATCTCTAATCATCACCTGCCAAATACTTGACCAGATATAAAGGTCTTATGTCTGTTTCCTCCGGGGAAAAGGGGCTATCCATCAGCAGCCCCGCCTCGAGTGATCAAGGGGTCAGTCCGTCTCCCCACCTGTCTAGGGGGCTGGACTAGCAAAGAGCTACAGCTCATTGGCTGAAGAGCAGTTGAGGAGCCGCGATGAGCTAGGTGTGGTGATCTCAGTGGAGACAGAGCGTCTCGTCCCGACCAGCTTAGAAACCTTGCAGGGATTTGCATTTGCAGCATTCCCTCAAAAGACATTTGTAAAAAATTTAGAAATTTGTACAAAAATAACTAACTAACTAACTAACTAAATAAATAAATAGGGGCTTGGGCATCATGGAGGACAGCGCCGTGCATCGATGCAATTGAATTTGCTTTGTTTTATTTCATTCATTATTTTGGTGGGTTTCGGTCATTTTGGTTTTTCGGTTGCGTTGTGTTGTAGGTCAGTCACTCACGTAGACACACGCACAAAATAGACACTCATGGTGCTCTCGTACTCACCTAGACAGATGTGCAAAACACACGCACGTGCAGAGACAGGTACACACACGTTTTCATGCTCACAGACACACTTCGTCACGCTCACCCAAAGGGTGAAAACAGACATGACGCTAACTCCATTTTAACAACATTTCTTATGCATGTTGCAGGGCTGCATAAGGCACCAGTGCAGCCCCCCAACATGCCTAAGAAATGTGTAAACGGTGTTAAAGTGGAGTTGGCGTCATGTCTGTTTTCACCCAATGACACCAGTGGTGAAGGCGGCAGGAGGAGGCCCAGAAACGGTGGTGGGGACGCAGGAACTCGGCAGACAGGCCACAGGGAAGCGGAGTGGAGGAGCCTGGCAGGGCCGTGCACCGAGTGTCGGGGAACCCGGCAGAGGTGCATGCTGGTTGCACAGAAGGGGAGTGTGGGAGCCCCCGCCAGGACACTGGCCGCCGGCTCTGTCTCACGCTGCCCATCTGGAGGCCAGATTGCAGTTACAATTAACTAACCATTCCCGCTCTATTCCATACTGCGTCTAGAGTCTCTCTGGTTTTCTGGGTCCCAGTTCCAAAGTACAAAAATACCAAGAGAGAAGAATTAAAACGATCCCATGTTACAAGAGCTGCCACACTCAGTTGGCTCTTAGCTGGCTCCAGCATGACTGGACCCCAGGTTCCTCCTGCAGCGAGCGCTCCATAAAGTTCCACATGGCTTCATGTTACAGGTGAGCAGGGAAATTACCAGCCGGAGAGAGCCCCATCTGAATCCTATTAAGCCAGAGAGACAGAGTGTGTGCTTCCCTCAGGGGTAGATCAGGGGCAGGGGGTCAAACTCTCCCTTTTGCACTAAACCATATGGCTGATCCCTTGCTCCAGACCTTCACCCCATAATATTGAAACCCTCTGGGATGTGCGCCCCATTGGGGAAAGAGCAGGATAAGGGGGGGGGGGGGCAGGTCTGCTGAAGCTGGCTCGTATGCGTTTAAAACCACCAGCCTGCTTTCGTTTCAGAACCTCGCTGGGGGGTGGGGGGGCGACACAAACTTGCTGAACGTTTTAAAACTTAAAGCACCAAAGCCATTTGGGTTCAAATGTTTGGGCCCCGGCCCGCCATCTTGCTAAGCTGAAATGCTTAGTTACCCACAGGCAAGACTCGCAATTTCGTGTCATCTCTCGGGTGCCTGATTAGCACCCGAATACTGAGTCGACAGTCCAATAACTCCAAAATAACCAGGTGTAACTGTTCATGAGTTACTCTTTTACCAACCGGTACCAATCAGTAAAACGTTCAATCGGCACAATAATCAGTACCGGAAGTTGGAAAACGGGGACAAAAAACCAGTAAATCAGTATATCAGGTAGCCTACTGGGCACTAAATGGAAACCAATTAGTGCCCAATGTTACCAGGTTCGGACAACTACTTGCAATGTCTATGGGTATACCAGTTTTTGTAGATATTTGTTTCATCATCTCTGCTTCTTGCAAACCTCCCAGCACCGTCCCACCATTCCCCTGGCACACCTCAACTTCCCACTCTTCCCGCTCTCCCCCATCACCGTCTCCTTATCTGTCCCAGTTTCACGTCCAGCCTCTCCCACCATGGTCCCACCGGAACCCTCAGCTCCCCCTGAACCTACCTCAGTCTCCTGCCTCTACCCACAGCTTCCCTCATACTCCCCTGCCCCCAACCCAAACTGCAACTCTGTCTCTGTGAGCTGCCGCCATCTTGAATGTCACAGTGCCACCAGAGGGAGGCATTTACCCCCAAAGACAAGAAGGATCTAAAGCTGAAGCACGTTGAATTTCTGGTACTCAAATCAAAACAAATTTATTGGGTACTTTTCAGCACCCGAACCAGTTTTTGATTGGGTACCCCAAATACCAGCAACTGGTATATCAAAATACCAATTTTGTCCTGATTTCATCCCAGGTTTTATAATTATTGGTGCATTTTGATTTTGGGGTAATTTCAGGTACTTGAAAAACTGGTAACCAAAAAATTGGTTTTTCGAGTATTCGAACAGCATTCGGGTGCGGATTCAAATACCCAAAATGGTATACGAAAATGCAGCATTACCCAGGAGTACCAAATTAGGTTCCCATTTTAGCTGTCCCAATCACCCTTTCCCCTCTAAAATGGCAACCGTGATTCTCAATAATTCACAATTTGAGGGTACAGGGGGAAGCCCTGAGCAACTCAAAAGTTTGCAAACTGAATCAGTACTCCGGGCAATCTGTTTCAAAGATACTTCATAGAAGATATTTTTCTTTTGATCCTGTGAAGAGCTCTCCCCATTGACTTCATCTTTGATATGTGGGTATATTCTTTAATATGTGGATACATTTAGACCTCACCTGGAGTATTGCCTCCAGTTTTGGGCGCCTCATTTTAAGAAGGCCATTGACAAATTGGAGCGGGTTCAGAGCAGGGTGACGAAGATGATAAATGTCTGGGTAGCAAGTCCTATGAAGAAAGGTTGAAGGAACTGGGTATGTTTAGCCTAGCAAAGAGAAGACTGAGGGAAGACAGGATAGCAGTTTTCAAATCTGGAAAGGGCTGTTCCCATGAAGATGGTGAGGAACTGTTCTGCCTGGTGACAGAGGGCAGAGCTGCAAACAATGGGCTCAAGTTACAAGAAGAAAGATTTTGGTTAAATATGAGGGAAATTTTCCTAACAGAAAAGTTCAGCAATAGAATAAGCTTCCTAGGGAGGCCGTAGGCTCCCCACCGCTGAACATTTTCAAACAGAGACTGGGCAGCCGTCTGCCGGGGCTGTTGCCGCTGTTATCATCCTGTCTCCAAGCCGGGGGTCAGACTAGATGACCTCTGAGTAGAGCTTCCCCATGGCACCTGACGATTCAGGCACCCCCGATGAATCTCAGGTGCCCAATCAACCTGCTCCTCTTCAGACACTATCGATGCCCAAACAGGACCCGAATGGCTGCACGATTACATCGGCCACCTCGACAGGCCCCCGCCAGGACCAGTGCAGAGCCCAGCTTCACCGTGGTTTTGGCTGGGACCTGTCACTTTCAAAGGCCACCCCTCTCCTCCTACCCCCGCCGGCGGGAGGGGGAAGCACCGACCAGCCTTTGAAACGGACACATCCCGGCTAGGACCGCTGGGCTTGTTGGTTTCTCTGGATAACGCTCGCATTTTCGGGCATCGAGCACCCTTCCAACTCTACAGTTCTATGATTCTAAATTTCCATTTGTATCTTTTTGAGTAATTTTTTGACTTATAATCATAGTTTCATTGTAATGTTGTGGTCTCATTTATAGGCTCTGGTCTATCCTCTTTCTCTCTATTCCCTCCCCCCGCCTTTTTCTGTATTTTGGCTCAAGAGAACTAGCGTCATTACATCCCCCTTTATCATATCTCTTCATTGGTGCCTGGGGTCGTGAAATTATAAGACTCAAAACGGAGTCACACAGCAAAGACGTTTGGGAAGCACTGGCCCTAGGACTGGAGAGGAGAATTTAAGGAAATATGTTTTGGATAGCTTACATCTAGAGAGAGGGGGCAGTTGCCATGTCGGTCCCAAATGTAATAGATGGAGACAAAGTCATTCCTCTGATTATCTTTTATTGGACCAACTTCTGTTGGGGAAAGTATGGAAGCTCTGGGACCACACAAGATGCTTCCCCCAAGCATCAACCCAACCACTGGACTAACCTGCCTCTCTCCAGCTGAATATAAAACAGGAGTTTTTGTGATTTAATCTATAGCATGACCAGAACAGGGGGTGAGGTAGGAAGGTCATTAAGGAAAGGTAAATAAACGAGCCAGTGTTTTTCCGGTTTTTCATTTCCAACCGCGAAATGACCAATATTGACTTTTTACATTTCGGAATGCATGTTCCTACTACAAACATTTCCTGGGACTCTGGCCCCCAAGCCCATTGAATTTAAATGCTGGTGCTGGGCTCTAACAACCCCCCACCCTTGACTCCCAAATTAAGAACCACATCCAATCCGCCATGGCGGATTGGATGCGGCAGAGCAGACTGAAACTCAGTTCTGATAAGATGGAGGTGATGGTGGTGGGTAGGGCGAGGGAGGTGCCGGCCCCTCTGGTGGGGGGGGTCTGCCTTCCCGTAGCCCAGCAGGTTCGGAGTCTGGGGGTGGTTTTGGATCCAGGCCTCCGTCTGGATCGGCAGGTGGAGGCGGTGGCTAAAGCCGCCTTCCGCCAGCTGTATCTGGTGCGGAGGCTGTGACCATACATTTCCGGGCCCGACCTGGCCACCCTTATTCACGCCTTCATCACCTCGAGGCTGGACTACTGCAACGCGCTCTACGTGGGGCTTCCCTTGGTTCTGGTTCAAAGGCTGCAGCTGGTGCAGAATGCGACGGCCTGTCTCCTCACAGGGACGAGTCGGCGGGAGCATATAACACCTGTGCTCCGCACTCTGCACTGGCTGCCTATAGCGTACCGAGCCAGATTCACGGTGTTGGTCTATAAAGCCCTACACGGTCTGGACCCCTCATACCTTGGGGACCACCTCACCCTCCGCGCCTCAGGGAGATCCCTGCGGTCCACTGGGGGCGCCTTCTTGGAGGCCCCCCGTGTTAAACGGGGGGCCACAATGGACAGGGCGTTCTCGGTGGCCGGGCCGTGACTCTGGAACTCCCTCCCGGAGGAAACTCGCCTGGCCCCGGCTCTGATGGCTTTTCGTCGAGCCTGTAAGACCTGGCTGTTCACCCAGGCCTTCGGAGGGGGCGGGGGTGAGGGGTGTATAGTAAATGTTGGGGGGATTATTCTTTTAATTATTTTTATTTGATGATGTTTTTATGAGTTTTATTATCCCCTGGCATGAGGGGGAGGCCAATAAATGTAAAGAAATAATAATAATAATTAATAAACAGCTCTCGTTTACTTTCCCTATAAAACTTCTGTTGCATGCCAGGGAGTCCAGGACCCGCATTCATTGCATTTTCCCCCTTGGAAGCAATGGGGGAAACACCGTGAAAAGGTCCCAGATCATATCCTATTTCCTCCCTCCGTCGTCTCTTTTCTAAGCTCACCAATCCCAACCTCTTCAGCCTCTCTGGGTTCTGCTCCAAACTGGAAATCTCACTGAAAATTCCGTGTTCCTTTCAATACCAAGTTATTCATCAAAATTTCAAAATAGCTCTCGTTCCTATGTAGGAAACCAGCACTTCTTTAAACCAAGATAATCAGTGCCAGACATAGGCCTTTTGTACACAGACCGGAGTGTGTTGGCGCAGCGGGTATAGGTGTGTGTGTGCCCGTTTACACTGGCCGAACACCCATCTTCCCACCTACCGGTGGCCGTTTATATGAACAGCCCCCCCCCGCCACCACACACCCGCCTGAACACCAAGCAGCGGGGGGAGGGGGGGCATCTGTATAAAAATGGCCATAGCCGGAACCACACTCACATAAATGGCCTTCCCCTTGGGTCAACGACGTGGGGATAAGCAGAGTTTTGTGGGAATGTGATGACCATAGGTAAAATCAGACAAAGTTTGGGGCCCATTTTGGTCCAGGACCCTGTGGCGTGTATAACCATGTGCCACCAGATGTTGGCTCAGGATTTCCCTGGGCGGTGTTGGGGCTAGCCCAGGTCATGCTCTCCGGACAACCTCCCACCTGACCGGGCCAGAGTGGGGAAGCATGACTGTGTGGCTGCAGCATTCCCAGCCTGGGCTGGAGGCCACCATGACCGGTAGCCATGGGTGTGGCTCATTGGCTGCTGTGGCTGCCCGTCCTGGTGGGGAGTAGGGGCTGGGAGCACAATGCAGGAGGGGCCGCCCACACGTTTGTTGTGCTCCTGGCTATACCAGGGCCATGTGGCCGGTAGGATGGCTCCCTGGCTGTGGTCACATCAGGTTGGTGCCCTGACCTGACCCGGGTCATGATGCCAAGGATTTTCCAGCCTGGGGCAGCCCCAGGGAGCCGGTCGCATGTCTGTTTTTACCCCAAGTAACAAACTTCAGCTACCTAGTTTTGTTTGAATGTTCTGTGGCCTTTGCTGCTGTTGGGTGCTTGTGAAGTGCCTGGATGTGTGTCCCTTGTCTATAAATGGAGCCACTCAACAGCTCTTTGCATCTTATCGCAGGACCACCAGGACCGAAAGGCGAGCAAGGCCATGAAGGAATGGAAGGCGAACCGGGACTTCCTGGCTTACCTGGACTGATAGGTAAGAGACTATTCAGAAACTGCCTGAAGGAACAAAAGCCAACTGAGGTAGACGGAAAGACTCCCCTGGTCTTTGTTGGTATTTCAGTCGACACTCAGTCAGGGATTTATACCATAAAAATGACCTCTTGCTTTGATTACTTTGGTATTCATTTCCTTTGTCCACTTCTAACTGGCACGGTTGTGCAAACGTGGCCCGAAAGAAGGAATACCAAAACACCAATGTGACTGGACTGAAATACCAAAGTGGCCAAAATGACCAAAAGAGACTATCCAAATGTTCTGAAGACGAAGGTTCGTTTTGGCAAATGAAGACTGAAGGGAACAGAGCAGGGATGGGCAAATGGTGGCTTGGGAGCCCCATGTGGTTCTTGGGCAGTCCAAGAGCTGCTCTCGGCCAAGACTCGTTCTGGACCGTGCACTGCCTCAATGGCCCTGTCTTATTTCATTGCACCCAAGTCATGGCAGCTGAATCACAGCCGCACCTCGCAATCTCAGCAGCCAGGACTGCAGAGCCCCAGCTCCGCCGGCCAACCGTGAGCTGGAGCGTTTTGTGTGCGCGTCAGGGTATGGCAGCAGTCACAGCCTTCGTTTCTGAGGACTCTACTGGTTTGTTTTTCCCATGCACGGCCCTTTCCAGAAAAGTACTGGCAGTGCTGGCACCATTTTAGAAAAGGGCGCGCATTCACAGAACAGCCCTGGTGGCCATTTTGTGCATGCGTGGTGTTTTATTAATTTATTATTATTTTATTTTATTTTTAATATAACCAAACAAAAAACAAAAAAAATTAATTAAATGAATGTCGATTGCTCATTCATTCATTTTTGTTACCTTAGTCATGAAAATGAAACTAATTCATTCATAAAACGATATATTTATTTATTTATATTAAAATTTGTATGTCGCTCCCTCCTGCGTCAGGCATCTCGGGGCGGCTCACACCATCTTAAAAACATTTTAAAACATTAACATAAACAATCATAATTAAATGAATTATGAAGTTGCAAATCCCTAGTGCGCGTGTGTCTTGTGGTGCTCGGCTGTATACAAATTTGGGTACATTGCTCTTGGGACAAGGAGCTTAGGCCACCTCTGGAATAGAGCTTTATGTCCCCTTCATCATCATCATCGTCATCATTATTATTATTATTAATTATTATTAACAAGCATTTATATAGCGCCAGCAGTGTCCCTGGCACTTTACAAAGTAATAAAATAGACACGGTCCCTGCCCCTAGGGCTTACAATCTGAGAGACAGGAGCTGGGGGAGAGACATAGGAAGGGGAACAGAGGGAGAGACAAGGGG
>QEPC01005576.1:110838-124608 GCA_003113815.1 Sphenodon punctatus | reverse complement strand
GGAGGGTGAGGCGGTCCCTAAGGTATGAGGGGCCAAGACCGTGTAGGGCTTTATAGATCATCACCAACACCTTGAACCTGGCTCGGCACGGTATCGGCAGCCAGTGCAGAGCTCGGAGCACCGGTGTAATATTCTCCCGGCGGCCCGTCCCCATAAGGAGACGAGCCGCCGCATTCTGCACTAGCTGCAGCCTCCGAACCAAGAACAAGGGAAGCCCCACGTAGAGCGCGTTACAGTAGTCAAGCCTCGAGGTGACGAAGGCATGGATGAGGGAGGTCAGGTCCGGGCCGGAGACATACGGACGCAGCCTACGCACTAGATATAGCTGGCGGAAAGCAGCCTTAGCGACTGCCTCCACCTGCCGCTCCAGACGCAGATCTGGTTCCAATATCACCCCCAGACTCCGAACCTGCAGAGCCTAGTTTAACCCTAGTATCTTTATTCTCCATACCTTCTCTATCCCAATACAGTTTTCCACAGTCTCTCTCTCATAAGCCATGCAATAGCCTGGCTCCCCCACACAAACCGATATACCAATACCGATAAATCCGATATCGGATTAATCCGATATCCATAAAACTGGTAACCAATAATTTGCCGATAGTCCCGTCTCTACTAGCTAGGCACTAATGGTATCTTTGGGGCTCTGGCCTGGCACAACCCAGCGGCCCTTCTGGCTCAGGCAACCCCTCTGACCGAGACTGTCATAAGCCCTTTTTAAATGGGTCGCAGCTGAGGGGGCGGTCCATGGGCGCACCATTGCGGGGGGGACGGGGGAGCGGGTGCACACGGGCACACACCCATCCCCCCACGCATGCCCCTGCGTGGCGCAACCTGCGCTTTTGCCAACTGCTCTGTGCGGGGGCGGTGGGTGGAGGTGGGTGGTACGCAGGGGTGTGCATGCACGCCCACCCGCCGCCGGTTTCAAATGGGACACACCCACTCCTATCCACTGCGTGGGTGCGTGTGGGTGCGTCTCATTTTAAAAGGGCCTTAGGATGCTTAAAAGGTGTTTTTAGACAAGCACCTCCCCACCCATTACCCACCCATCATCCCCCACCCACCATGCATGTTTCAGGGCTGCATAGGATGCCAATGCGACCCTGCAAGATGCATGGGGGATGGGGGGTAATGAGGTGTTTGTCTAAAAACACCCAGAGACAAACACTTCTCCACCCACGACCCACCCACCTCCCACTCATGCTCCATGGTGCAGGGCACCAGGACAGCCGTGCACCATGTCTAGTGGGTGGGGAGGTGCCTGTCTAAAAGCGCCCTTCGTTTGGAAGTAGAGCTCTCCTTCCTCAGGCATGCTCCTCTGCAACCCAGTTCCCTTAGCTCAGGGGACACCCTCGGAGCTGAGCTCCCAAAGTCCTTAGCTCCAGCTGGGCACCGCCGGCTGGCTGGCTACGCCTTGAGGTTAAGTGCCCTTCCCGCTCCTGCCTCTTCTGTTTCTTCTCGTTTCTGAGTTCTAGCTCTGCTTTATACTCCCCGCGGCCGTTTCTGCCCCGCCCAACATGCAGGCACTGCAGCTTAGGCGCGGTCCTTCTCTTTGCTCAGCGCCCGCTGCTCCGTTAGCCCAGCTGCCTGGCTGGCGCTAGCTCGTTCTTAAAGGGCCCACACAGCCTGCAGCCTAGCGGGATGCTGATGGCCAATTACTGCCAAATAGTTGATTATTGATTGGTTATCGGATTTTGTTAGAAATGTAGACTTTTATCATTGTTACCAATATTTTATTATTCCTGTGTTTTCTCTACTAGACAACGGTTCATTATGAGACATTTCACCCAGAGACAAGTTTACAGTTAATCCTCAGTGTTATCATATGTATCTGATTGGGAAATCATATCGTAAAGATCTAATACTGTCAAAATAAAAATGATAAAGAGCAAAGACAATAATTAAAAAAGCAATCTTACAAGGCAACACACCCCTATAAAACCACCTTTTTTGGGTCCTATAAGTATTCCGAATGAGTTCTATGTTATTCTGATTGGGTTCTACGTTAAATTTCACCCTTCTTTCCCTTGCTGGCATTATAGCGAACAAAAGAAGAAACCTGTATTTGCCGACATGAGGCCAGCTCAGTGTTTGGTTGAACTGAAATGAGTTACAGAGTCCAGGCCCAAGGAATTGATAGAAAGTAAAGAGGAAAAACAGAGCGGCTTTCTTCCTGTTCGTCATATTATTTTAAGGCCTGATACTTTGACACCCAGGAAATTACAGGAGCTAATTCAGGCCCTTTTTGCACGGATGCGGTGGGTGGAGGGATGGGGGTGCGACGGTGGTGGGTGTGCCCCCTTTCTCACAGGCACACACTCACCTCCACCCACGGAGCCTCCTCTGTTTTTTTGGATGGCTCCGGGAGCGTACACCCAACTCCACCCACCGCCTGTGCTGTTTGCACAGACGCACACCTATCCCCCCCCACCTCCGCAGCGTGCGCATGGAAGCCCCCCCCACCGCACACCCAGCGGGGAGGGGGGTCCTCCATGCAAAAACAGCCTAAATCATTAATTCATATTGATTAATATCGCTCTTTACCAATCCTATCGTTACATATGTGCGACAAATACATCATATCAGGGAGGATTTGTTTGGTTTTTGTGGTTGGAAATCCGGGTTAAATTTATCCAATGTGCAGATCCCACCCTAGCTCTCCCTTCCCACTGAGCATTTTTGCACCCAGGTTTGAAGCTCTGAGCACCTTTGACTTCCCTCTCTCCTTCGCTGTCTCCTTGACTTCTCCAGTTAGATGGGAAATGAAACTTACTGGCCTTATGGAAAAGGCTACGTTGGAAAAGGGTAGCTCTAACTAGGGCAAATTTCCGCTAAAGAGGCCATTTTAGAATATGCCACACTGTCCGATCCCTTAAAATGAAAATCCTTAAACTAAAGCAAGTAATCTGTTATCTAAATGCATCGATTATCCTATGCCATTAACTGAGTAATGACTGAGCAGACGAATAAGCCAAACTAAAGCCAGACTGGGGGAATTCTTGGTTTAATACCGAGACGAGCTGAACCCCGGTACTTTTCTGGTGACTGTGGAACCCTGAGATACAGGCAATGAACAATTACCCCCTTACAGGCCGGCACACTCTGGGGAGAGTGGGGCTCAGTGGTTGCTGTAAGCAGGGTATTGAGTCGGGGCTGGTCCAGTGGTACTTTGGGGGGCCTGTCAGACAGAGGTGAACCCCAAAAATCCCAAAATCCTCCCCCTCCCGGTAGTGGTGCAGAACCAGGCAAATCCACCATGGGAATCTCTCCGCTTTGCTAAGGAGTTGCCTGCCCATGCGTGTTTCACGGTCAGTTAGTTCTGCGCTGACAGATTCACGTCTGTTTTTCTTGGGTTTGATGTGCATCACAAAGGCATCGTTGGGTCTCAGTCTCCGTCTCTCTCTCCCTTCCTCCCCCTCTCTTTTAAGAATATATTTCTTTGAAGCTTTCTTCGGAGAGCGAATTTCCGTCATCTCTTGCCTTTTGCAGAGGGATCAATCAAATTCTCCCACTCAGTCCAAGAAGGAGCTGACATTGTGATTTTGAGAAGAGAAAGGAGCATTTTTAAAGGATTTTTTTTTAAAAAAATCCTAAATACGCTTTTGGTATGTTGGACCCATTCCCCTTCAGCCCCAAACAGGGAGGGAAGCCTCCTATAACTCTGGGAAAGCAGCAAGGAGACGTTTATTACTGTAAAACCAGAGCCAGGGCAACCTAATGGCTAAAATATTGGACTTGACTATGGGAAGCCGGCACTCCAACATCACCATATCCATGAACCCATTGGATGGCCTTGGGCAAGTCTGCTCCCTTCCCAAGTTGTGCCTGAGCTCAGTCTTTCAGCGCTCGGGGGTAGAGAATGGATCCGAGGGTCAAATCTGGGAACTACAAAGGGGTCAAATAGCAACGAGTCGTGTTCTGCATTTGGCCCTGGGGCCTGAGGTTCCCCAACCCTGATCTAATAACCTCCGCGCATAATATCCCTTGTATTTGTTAACACGGTGTCTCCTATTCCTTTCCTGTCAAGGGCCTCCTGGAGAGAAGGGGCTTCCGGGACTGCACGGCCTTAAAGGGGACCAGGGAGACATCGGGCCCCCGGGCCCCACTGGGATGCGTGGTTTCAAAGGTACTGTTTGCTATTTACTGATTTTGCTTCTGGGAGGGGAAGGGAGATTATCATTGGTTCCCTCTGCATCTTCTGAGACACGCCGGCTTTGGAGACACCCACAAGTTATGTGTTGACGTTGGGGTGTGGACAGAGCCAAGTATGAAAAATAAGGGACGCTCTGGAGCTGATGGGTTCTGAAATAACGCGTTACGTTCTGTGAGACTCTGAAATAAAGGGTAAAGAGCATTGTGTTCTTTGAGGCCGTATAGTTCTGAAACACGGGACGTGATGTTCTATGCAGCCTTGGGGCTTTGAAGTGAAGGGAACCCATTATCTTCTGCGTAGCTATGAGGTCCTGAAATAAGTGATGCCTATTATGTTGTAGGGAGCGGTGGGCCTCTGAAATAAGAAGTTCCCTTAAAATAAGAGATGCCCCTTAAAAACTGAAATCTGGCAATCACTTGGTACCTATCTGCCACATAATGAAAATACTGACCATCTGCTTCGCACCGAGGGCACGGACATGAGAATTGGCAGTGTGTGCAGAAGTATTGTCCGGATCAGTCCACACGAGACTGGAGTCAAAATGGACAGAGGGGAAAGTATCTATGGTTAATCTCTGGTGTTTTGGGTAACTTGGCGGTTAGCCACAGGCAGGGACCGCGTCCATTTCTATGTTCTGTACGGCGCCAAGTACATGACTGGCGCTGTATAAATGTTTATAATAATAATAATCCTGTAATGTTCTGATAACCGCAGAGGTTAACCATCAAACCGATATATTTTTTTAATGATTATTTTTCAATGTAATGACAAGCAATGGTCAGAACTTGGGGGATTTCTTTTAAGAGCTAGCCACTTTGGAAACCTAATATTTTCATTCTGAAGCTTTTGAAATGGAACTATTTTTAAAATCATTTTTAATAATAAAAATTTTAAAAAATCTGATTATTTTAATTTGCCCCAAATCCCAATGTTTTGTTACTGTTTTTCATTTTTGTTCACCCTGCTGCTGCCTCTTGAAAATGCTAACGCAGGGAGGGAAGCTGAGCCATTTCAGTTGCCTAAAACCACCAAAATGATCAGAAACTATTACAGCATTTTTAAATTTATTTTTTTAAAGTTTCCAGTGAAAACTACACAACGTAGCGACAGCCTAACCTGTGCTCCTTCTCCATCCATGCCCCCAGAGCTAGTGCCACCGCACCCATATAATTGTATCATGCTCTTTCTATTTGACTAAAGATGGGAGGAGAGTTTCCCAGGTTCAGTTTTTAGCCTGTGCGTGGGTGGGTGTTTGTGCGTCTGTGTGTATTCTTGTTTGTTTCCTCAGCTCCTTGTGGTTTCAGAGAGTCTCATAATAACCCAGGTTCAAGGCAGGTGTGCTGTCATGGAGCTTAACCATAGCCCGACTGTTGTTTTCGTGGAAAGCTAAACCTGGAGGTTTTCTGCCTCATTTTAGCAAGACGGATTTGCAGGCTGTACAAATATCAAAAAGGAAACAGTCAGGAAGCTTCTGTTCCCCTCACAGCAAAATTACTGCTTCCATTGTTTACGGGCGGGTGGCTCCTAGACACCCCCATCAGGCATTGGAGACCCCCTGTGTGCGCACACACAGGACAAAAAGGCAATCTCTGCCCCATAGACCCTAGACCTGAGGGGAGAGCAAGTGTTCCCAATACCTACCTTTTGGGAGCACTTGTAACTGTTCGTTGGTATTTCCTCCCCAATCAGTGATTCCACACTTCCATCACTGCAAGATCAGCGCCTGCAGTTTCCCATCATTTCTGTCATTTTTCGTCAATTTCCAGAATTTCAACAATTTTCATCGTTTCCCTCACTTTCTGGTATTTTGTCAATTACTGTGTTTTGTTTTGTTTTGTTTTGGTCAATTTCTGGGTTTTTTCATCATTTTACAACACTTTCCCATCATTTTAATGACACTTTACGGCACTTTTTGACAATTTTACATTTCTTAGCCGGTACTGATTTTGTGGGATCAGTTTCAGCAGGTATCATCAGCCGATGTGGAGATGTTGGGGCCGTTGCTGGTGGGGGCAGTCAATGCCTCCTTTATGAAGGACAGGGTCGCGGGGTGCCTGAAGGAGGCTGTGGTGTGACCCTTGCTCAAGAAACCATCTCTTGACATTGACACCTTTGCCAACTTTCGGCTAGTCTCTAACCTTCCCTTTTTAAGGAAGGTTATTGAGCGGGCAGTGGTCCAGCAGCTCCCAGGGCATCTGGACCGCGTCAGTTTCCTTGATCCCTCACAATCTGGCTTTCATCTAGGGTATGGCCCCAAGACTGCGCTTGTGGCCCTGGTTGACGATCGGCGCCGAGAGTTGGATCAGGGTCGATCCACTTTTCTGATTTTGTTAGATCTATCAGCAGCGTTTGATATGGTTGATCATGTGATGTTGGCGAGCCACCTGCGGGGCCATGCTGGGGTGGGTGGGACTGTTCTCGAATGGTTCCGCTCATTCCTGGCCGGCAGATCTCAGCGTATTATACTGGGGGATTGTACATCTTCCTCCCGGGCCCTCACATGCAGAGTCCCGCAGGGTTCTCTTTTGTCCCCTCTCCTATTCACCGTATATATGCAGCTGCTGGGCGAGATCATGAGAGGATTTGAAGTTCGTTGTCATCCAGCTGTATCTCTTGTTTTCATCCAACCCAGGCCCAGCAGTCTTGGTGTTTACTCGGTGTCTGGCTGTGGTGGGTGATTGCATGAGAATGAGCCGTCTGAAGCTGAATCCCAACAAGACGGAGGTGATGTTGGTGGGTAAGAACGAGGGAGTGGAGGCCCCCCATCATTGCTCCTTGGTCCCACAAGTTTGGAACCTTGGAGTCCTCCTCGATTCACAGCTCCACCTGGATAATCAGGTGGCAGCTATGGCGAGGAGTGCGTTTGGTAAATTACGTCTGGTCCGATGCCTTCGATCGTATATCTCGAGCTTCGAGCTTCTTGCCACCATCATCCGTGCATTCATCACCTCATCGAGATTAGAGTACTGCAACGCGCTCTATGTGGGGCTGCCCATGGTGACGACCCAGAGGCTGCAGCTGGTGCATAATGTGACGGCTCGCCTCCTTACAGGGACGAGTCGCCGGGAGCTCATAACACGGATGCTCCGATCTCTGCACCGGCTGCCTGTAGTCTTCCGGGTCCGTTTCAAGGTGTTGGTTATTACCTTTAAAGCCCTGTACGGCTTGGGACCCGCTTACCTGCGGGACCGCCTCATCTCTCGTGTCCTGGATCGACCTCTGCGATTGGCCGGGGATGCCCACTTGGAGGTCCCCTGTGTTGCCCGGGTGACCACGTTTGAGCAGGCGTTCTCGGTGGCCGCACTGCAGCTATGGAATTCCCTCCCGGCAGAGATTTGCCTCTCTCCGGATCTCCCTTCCGTAGAAAACTCAAGACCTGGCTCTTTTGCCAGGCGTTTGGTGAGGGGGGACCGGTAGTGGGTGGAGTTTTTTGTTTTTGTTGGTTGTATTTGTTAGGATATTGGGCCCGAACCTTTTTTATTGAGGATTTTAATGTAATTTTTGTTAGGTGTTTTATCTTTTTATATCCCCAGGCTGCCATTGGGCAGGGGCAGCACAGAAATATTATAAATAAATAAATAAATACTATATAAACTGTAGTGTTACCTGTCCTCCGTTCATTTTGCGTTAGGGATAGTGCAGCGAGAGTCTTCTCTTGCTTGGCTGTTCAGTTTACCGAACAATTGAAATTTTCCCGAACAATTTACCGAACTAGTGAAATACCAAAAAATGCTGGAAAATAGGGGGAGATGGTGGGAAAGCCGGTAAGTTACCTCCTTGCGCGAATGTTCCAACTGAAACAGCATTCACTTCAATTGCTCATTTCAGGTCTACTCAAATTCAAGCCTTGCAGAGCTTCATGATAATCTAATCCAGAGGTTCCTAAAATATTTGGACCAACAAACTACTGTTAAGCCTCTGAATTGCGCACGCGCACCCCCCCCCCACCCCCATGCCCTCTACAGAGATGGAGCTGGCCCAGCACAAGCTTAAAGCAGCAGGTCAGGCTGGATAAGAGGTTGGCGTTAGACCTGGGAGATCAGAGTTCAAATCCCATCTCAGCTACAAACTCACTGGGTGATCTTGGGCAAGTCATTCTCTCTGAGCCTCAGTGCCCCCATCTGTAAAATGGGGATAATAGCAACATCACACGGTGGCTGGCAGGGTGAGCTAGATAATGATTGTACAGCAATTGGAACACTGAAAGCATAATGGAAATGACAATTAGTTATAGCGGGTTATTATTTTCAATGCACAAAAACAGGGTGGGCATAATTGGACAAAGATGACCATATGGGGCTCAGTCTTGTATCCACCTGCAAAATCATTTTTAATGAAATGATTGATTTAATAAAATTATATTATTATATATTATATAACTGTTTATTATTATTGTGGCTATGACCTTTGGTCATGCTAAATAAAGCTTATTAATTATTAATTATTATTATTATATAGCATATGGTAATATAATACAAATTAATTTAATATAATAAATAATTAATAAATATAATATAATATAATTATTAAAAGAGCTTTAAAACTCTTTGTTGGTGCCAGGGGACTCCAAATAGAATGGGGAGGAGGGACGTGACAAAGATAGCAATCAGGGGATTCTGACGTTCCTTGAAGCCAATCAAGCAATTGCTAATTTGGCATTCGCCAGCCAAAGTCATGTTCATTTCTGGCTTGTGGCGTCCTTCTTCTGAGAGGAGGGAAGTCAGTTGATGGTTTTTTCCCTCATTGGGTTTTGCCAGCCGATGGTTTGACAAGCAAGCAGCAGAGAGACGAGCAGTCGAAGTAAACTCAGTTCCAGCCACGGCCAAATGGCCCCGCTCCCAGCCCAAGAGTCAGTTATTAAAGGCATGTGTNCCTCCTTTATGAAGGACAGGGTCGCGGGGTGCCTGAAGGAGGCTGTGGTGCAACCTTTGCTCAAGAAACCATCTCTTGACATTGACACCTTTGCCAACTTTCGGCTAGTCTCTAACCTTCCCTTTTTAAGGAAGGTTATTGAGCGGGCAGTGGTCCAGCAGCTCCCAGGGCATCTGGACCGCGTCAGTTTCCTTGATCCCTCACAATCTGGCTTTCATCTAGGGTATGGCCCCAAGACTGCGCTTGTGGCCCTGGTTGACGATCGGCGCCGAGAGTTGGATCAGGGTCGATCCACTTTTCTGATTTTGTTAGATCTATCAGCAGCGTTTGATATGGTTGATCATGTGATGTTGGCGAGCCACCTGCGGGGCCATGCTGGGGTGGGTGGGACTGTTCTCGAATGGTTCCGCTCATTCCTGGCCGGCAGATCTCAGCGTATTATACTGGGGGATTGTACATCTTCCTCCCGGGCCCTCACATGCAGAGTCCCGCAGGGTTCTCTTTTGTCCCCTCTCCTATTCACCGTATATATGCAGCTGCTGGGCGAGATCATGAGAGGATTTGAAGTTCGTTGTCATCCAGCTGTATCTCTTGTTTTCATCCAACCCAGGCCCAGCAGTCTTGGTGTTTACTCGGTGTCTGGCTGTGGTGGGTGATTGCATGAGAATGAGCCGTCTGAAGCTGAATCCCAACAAGACGGAGGTGATGTTGGTGGGTAAGAACGAGGGAGTGGAGGCCCCCCATCATTGCTCCTTGGTCCCACAAGTTTGGAACCTTGGAGTCCTCCTCGATTCACAGCTCCACCTGGATAATCAGGTGGCAGCTATGGCGAGGAGTGCGTTTGGTAAATTACGTCTGGTCCGATGCCTTCGATCGTATATCTCGAGCTTCGAGCTTCTTGCCACCATCATCCGTGCATTCATCACCTCATCGAGATTAGAGTACTGCAACGCGCTCTATGTGGGGCTGCCCATGGTGACGACCCAGAGGCTGCAGCTGGTGCATAATGTGACGGCTCGCCTCCTTACAGGGACGAGTCGCCGGGAGCTCATAACACGGATGCTCCGATCTCTGCACCGGCTGCCTGTAGTCTTCCGGGTCCGTTTCAAGGTGTTGGTTATTACCTTTAAAGCCCTGTACGGCTTGGGACCCTCCTATCTGAGAGACTGCCTCACTTCTCGGGTCCTGGGGTGATCTTTACGGTCCGCCGGGGGCGCCTTCTTGGAGGCCGCACTGCAGCTATGGAATTCCCTCCCGGCAGAGATTTGCCTCTCTCCGGATCTCCCTTCCGTAGAAAACGCAAGACCTGGCTCTTTTGCCAGGCGTTTGGTGAGGGGGGACCGGTAGTGGGTGGAGTTTTTTGTTTTTGTTGGTTGTATTTGTTAGGATATTGGGCCCGAACCTTTTTTATTGAGGATTTTAATGTAATTTTTGTTAGGTGTTTTATCTTTTTATATCCCCAGGCTGCCATTGGGCAGGGGCAGCACAGAAATATTATAAATAAATAAATAAATACTATATAAACTGTAGTGTTACCTGCCCTCCGTTCATTTTGCGTTAGGGATAGTGCAGCGAGAGTCTTCTCTTGCTTGGCTGTTCAGTTTACCGAACAATTGAAATTTTCCCGAACAATTTACCGAACTAGTGAAATACCAAAAAATGCTGGAAAATAGGGGGAGATGGTGGGAAAGCCGGTAAGTTACCTCCTTGCGCGAATGTTCCAACTGAAACAGCATTCACTTCAATTGCTCATTTCAGGTCTACTCAAATTCAAGCCTTGCAGAGCTTCATGATAATCTAATCCAGAGGTTCCTAAAATATTTGGACCAACAAACTACTGTTAAGCCTCTGAATTGCGCACGCGCACCCCCCCCCACCCCCATGCCCTCTACAGAGATGGAGCTGGCCCAGCACAAGCTTAAAGCAGCAGGTCAGGCTGGATAAGAGGTTGGCGTTAGACCTGGGAGATCAGAGTTCAAATCCCATCTCAGCTACAAACTCACTGGGTGATCTTGGGCAAGTCATTCTCTCTGAGCCTCAGTGCCCCCATCTGTAAAATGGGGATAATAGCAACATCACACGGTGGCTGGCAGGGTGAGCTAGATAATGATTGTACAGCAATTGGAACACTGAAAGCATAATGGAAATGACAATTAGTTATAGCGGGTTATTATTTTCAATGCACAAAAACAGGGTGGGCATAATTGGACAAAGATGACCATATGGGGCTCAGTCTTGTATCCACCTGCAAAATCATTTTTAATGAAATGATTGATTTAATAAAATTATATTATTATATATTATATAACTGTTTATTATTATTGTGGCTATGACCTTTGGTCATGCTAAATAAAGCTTATTAATTATTAATTATTATTATTATATAGCATATGGTAATATAATACAAATTAATTTAATATAATAAATAATTAATAAATATAATATAATATAATTATTAAAAGAGCTTTAAAACTCTTTGTTGGTGCCAGGGGACTCCAAATAGAATGGGGAGGAGGGACGTGACAAAGATAGCAATCAGGGGATTCTGACGTTCCTTGAAGCCAATCAAGCAATTGCTAATTTGGCATTCGCCAGCCAAAGTCATGTTCATTTCTGGCTTGTGGCGTCCTTCTTCTGAGAGGAGGGAAGTCAGTTGATGGTTTTTTCCCTCATTGGGTTTTGCCAGCCGATGGTTTGACAAGCAAGCAGCAGAGAGACGAGCAGTCGAAGTAAACTCAGTTCCAGCCACGGCCAAATGGCCCCGCTCCCAGCCCAAGAGTCAGTTATTAAAGGCATGTGTTTCCTGCGAGCACTGATGCTGGGGTGTGTGAGAGAGAGGAGTTCGGAGCCCTCTGCCTTGAGAATATTTGTGTAACTCAATTAGACAGACCCTCTCAAGGCCAAACCAAGTTTACCCAGCGAGGCGGAGCGGCTTCATGTTCCAAGAGATGGTGTTGATTAGGAATATGGTATTCTCAGGATGGCCAGGGCTGTGGTTTGAACCTGCTCACGCAAAATAAATACACTCGGCTCACCAGCGTATGACTTAACAAGGGCCTATTGGGGAAACAAGACGCTGGGAAAAGCAGCCAGCGAGGCGGAGAACACTGCCAAGCCAGATGGGGTGTGTTTTCATGGGCCTTTTCTTAGCGTTTAGTCTCTAGGAGATGCTTGAGCATCTCCATTAGTAAAATCTCTCCTCTCCTTCCATGCCAGCTCCTCTGGAGAAATTTGTCATCACCCTTGTACCTGAACTTGGACTTCTCTTGAACTACTGTAGCTGGCCACTGTCAGAGACAGGATACTGGGGTAGATGGACGACAGATATAACCCAGTGTGGCACGTGACTGTTCTTATGTTCAGGAGCTTTGAAAGTCTGAGGTGATTGGGTGACATAGCAGTCGGGATTATGACGTCCCCGGCAGTGAATCAAGCAATTGCTAATTTGGCATTTCGTCAACCAAAGCCATGTTTCATTCTGGCTTGTGGCATCCTTTTTTGAGAGAGAGAGAGGAGGGAAGCTGATGTTTTTTTCCTCAATGAGTTTTGCCAGCCTGGCAGCCAACGGTTTGACAGGCAAGCGGCAGAGAGACTCAACCTCAACTCTGCTCCCTCCAGTGGCTCCCTCTCCCCATTCCTACCCACACCAACTCCTTGTCTTCCCCTTCAAGGCTCTTCATGGCCTTGCACCTCCCTGTCTTTCTGCCCTCACTTAGTGCTGTGTTTCAACCCAGGAATGCTGCTCCTCCTTTGCAACCACCCTCACCTGCCCCAGTCTCCCTAAACCATCCTGCCCCCTATACCTGGAACTCCAACCCTGAACATATATGCTCAGCTCCCTCCCGAGTCCTGACCCCCAAATCCCTCCTAAAAACCCTGCTTCTTCTGTCAGGTTCCCCCCCAGCTCCTCGCCCCACAGCCTGCTCGCTGATGCTCTCTCTCCTGTCCTGTCATTTGGGGTCCCCTCTTCCCTTGTAACTAAGCTAAGCATGTGCACCTGCTACTTCTCAACTTCCTGAATGTCTCCCTATCGCTTCTATGTTCTCCAGTCCCTTGTCACCCCTAGCCTGTAAAGCTCTTCCTTCCCCCAAGTAGACCCATCTCTAATTAACGATTGGTCCGTGCCCGGTACATTGCTGGCACTATATAAATAATTAATAATGATAACTACCACCAGCAATTCTGGAGCCTTCTTGGCTTTAAACCTGTTGGACTCTAGCAAACTTTGAACCACCAGGTCCTGGGGTTTAGGAAATAAACACTTAACCTCAGCACCCTGCTGGCCAATTGGCAGATCTGCTAGCACACACGCCATCCCAGAGCCCATTGGCTCAGAGTGACTGCTATTCCTGATTGGCTCCTACCAGCTATAAATTGACTTCTATAGGAAGAGATGCTCAGTTAGGTTCGGGCTCTTCGGCTTGGAGGAGAGACAGCCATAGGGGTATATGGTAGACGTTTACAAAACCGCGAGTGGTGCGGGGTAAGTAAAGAGGGAGCTGTTATTTACCCCTCTTCAAAATAACAGAATTGGGGATCGCTCATTGAAATGAACTGGCAGCAGATTTTGAAAGTGTTTTAATTTATTTTTTGATCTTCCAACTCTAAAGTTCTGTGATTCTAAGTAGTTTCCCATGCAACGTACAATATACCCAGGGCCCCGATTCTTCCGCGGAATTTTTTTAAAAATTCCGCGGGAGTCAGGGGCCAATTCTGCGCCTCGGCGCGATTTACCATGCGGGGGG
>QEPC01005576.1:99773-110300 GCA_003113815.1 Sphenodon punctatus | reverse complement strand
CAGCGCAGGCTGGAAATTCTGCGCTGGGGTAAGCGGGGCAGGAGATTCCGCGGGGGGAGGGGAATTCCGCGGGAAATCTGCGATTCGCAGACCCGCGTTTCCCTCGGGGCCCTGAATATACCTATGGGACTCATTACCAGAGGATGTTGTGAAGGCTGATTGCAAATAGACTTTTTTAAAAAATGCATAAGAAGGAAACTCATCACTTCTTTATGAGCTGCTGGGCAGTTCGCTGAACTCTGAAGCAACCAGAGCTGCCAGTTTCAGAGACAGGATGCTGGGCTGGATGGACTATTGGTGCAAGCTAGTTTGGTACTTCTCATCTTCTTAAGTCTTTTGCCATCAGGCACAGGATGCTGCCTGGTAGGAGTATAACCAAAACAATTCATCACAACCAACACCGTTTTCGTCTAAAATGGTAGATTCTCTGTTTCCCCTACCATGTGGAAACTTAACCGGGGGGCGGGATTTACGACAGTTTATTCGGGATTCCATTTGGGAACACCTTTTTAGTACTTCTGACCGCGTGACAAAACCGGAGATGAGGGAAGGGATGAAAATTCATCGGCAGAAATACTGAAAGCTGCAAATAAGCAAAACTTGTCCTGAACAATGCAAACATTTGGCAAGGTTCCCAAAATGATTAAAAAAAAAATAAATCCCGTCAATTCCAAGGCAGCTGATTCATTTCAGCATGAGGCAGGGAAGTTGGCGAGGGGTGGGGTGCAGAAGAATGGTGGCACAGAACTGCCTTCTTCTCAGTCAGGGAGGAGACCTTGGTTCCGGGCAGTGCCTTGCATCAGGGAGGAGAGACAGCAGGGCAGTTGAAGCACAGACTATTAACTCATCTTCTGACTGAATGACCCACTGTCAGACCCCAAGCAGCATTTTTTTGGACCCAGAGTAGTTCTTCCATGCAGCCACAATTAATAAACAGCTCACTGCTTCCTCTCCATGGGATCAGGCATTTCGGCCCTTCTAAGCACCCTGGAGGACCAACTCACTGTTCCCTATCCTGGGATCTTGTCTCAGCCCTTCTAGGCACCCTGGAGGACCAACTCACTGTTCCCTATCCTGGGATCTTGTCTCAGCCCTTCTAGGCACCCTGGAGGACCCGCTCACTGCTCCCCATCCTGGGATCTTGTCTCAGCCCTTCTAGGCACCCTGGAGGATCAGCTCACTGTTCCCTATTCTGAGATCATGTTTCAGCCCTTCTAGGCACCCTGGAGGACCCGCTCACTGCTCCCCATCCTGGGATCTGGTCTCAGCCCTTCAAGGCCCATTGGAGTAGTCCTGAAATGACAACTAGTGGTGAATGCCATTTCCCTCAGAAACAGGTCATTCGTGCAACATGGCAACTTACCAGCTTTTCCGCTGTTTTCACCCTTTGTTGTTATTTTTTGCGAGTTGAACAGAGCTGCTACAGGGCTGATCCCAAGCCCCGTGCGCATCCCACAAGAATCCCCAGGGGCTGTGGAGATGAAAAATGCCGGCAAATTGCTGGAAATTGCTGTAAAAGTGTCATAAAACTGCCATACAAGTCCCAGAAAGTGACCCCCAAATGTCAAAATTGACAGGAAATGATGAAAAATCACAGGTGCTGATATCGACAATGGCGGAAGCGCGGAATCACTGGAGACTGACGAAGTCCTGACAAACGCTTGTGAATGCTCCTGAAAGGTCGGTCTCTTCCTGCAGAACGGGAACGCTTGCTCTCCTCTCAGCCCTATGTTGGAGGACCAGCGTCCTGCCCCTGGTTCCATTCCTTCTAGGCACCTTGAAGTACTAGGGTCTCTCTTCCCTGCCCCAGGAGTCGGATCTCAGCCCTTCTGGACACCTTGGAGGACCATCTCACTGATCATAATGTTTATTTATTTATTTATTTATTTATTTAAATAGACGTTTTATTTTAAATTTAAAATAAGTGTTGCTTCTACACTGCATTTGATTGGTTCAAAGAGATCTCGTGAAAGCTGGATGCTGCAGAGAGACACAGGTACCAACGCAGTCACCCAGCTCAGGTTCTACGGATAACTCAAATGGCCGCGATTCGGCTGGATTAGTTTCTCATGGGGATGGGCTTTGTGGGCTCTGGGAAAATGCCCTTTTCCTTCTTTGGCACCCACCCTGCCTTTGATTAGAGCGTGTCTCATGCATGTTATCGTTCGGAGGTGGACACGTGAATGCTAAGAGCCGGTGGACTTCACAGCTGCAGATGCCTGCCAAAAGCTCCGGGATAGGGGAAGGCGGTCAGCCCGTCTCTAAGAGAGGCTGAACAGCGGTGGCAGCTGAATGTCTCTAATCTGCAGGAATGGCTAGAACTGATAGGAAACAGGCCCAGCTCTTCCACTGGCAGCGAAGGACTAGCTTTCTGTAACAAGAACCACTCATTTCTATAATGATTTTAATCTGTCAACAGTAATAGGAATCAGACTGTTTTTGGGGAGCAAAGGCAGCTGCTAGTTGGTGTGTCTTGGGCTGCTTTATTGCTAGGACTCACGATCCAACTGCATTTACCTTGTGCCATTTATTTATTTATCTAGATTTCTAGCCCACCCTATCCTGAAGGCTTGGGGCAGCTAGCATAGAAACAGGGCCGTGCATTTGTGTTTTGACAAAACACAACTAATCTAGAAGCAAACAAGACCTTTTGAGGCTCCATATATGAAATACGAATACTAGTGCTGTGTATTCAGGTTCCAAGTGAACCCAACATTTCCTGGAAAACGTGGTATCCAAGGTCTCAAACTCGGTCCCAAAAGCTGCAGCCCATCTCCAGCTTGGAGCCTCGCTGCTGTCTGACACTCAGCTTCGACACCTGCTTGGGGAGCCGGTAGTGAGCCCTTGCCACTTTCAGGGTCCACTACTGTCTCAGCACTGTAGTCTCTCTCCAGCACTGCAGCCACCCCAGCTCAGTGGAGACCGGCTATGCCAGGTAGAGATGGTGAATCCCCAAACCAGCGACCCCTGCCCCTGAACCAGCCATATTCTCCCTCCGCAAGCCAGCAACTTCCTCTGAACCTAATCCCATGCCTCACTCCCCTTTTCCCAAACCAATGACTCCTTCCCAAGCCAGCAACCCCCTCTAAGCTACTGTCCATGCGCTGTTCCTACCTCCCTAGTCTAACAACCTCCCCATCAAGCCAATCATATTCTCCGACTCCACTCTTCGCTAAACCAGTGTCCCCCCTTTTAAATTGGTAGCAGAATTAGCAGCAATTTAACCACTTTTTTTTTTCTTGTAGGCCTGTCGAATTGGCAAAGCCTCACTGCACTTCTGCAGCAAAATAACCCATCCTTGAGCCCCTGTGTTCAATGTGATTTCTGCATTGGCAGCAATGGAGAAAATGCATTGAACACGGGCAAAGCTACAAATAGAAATGAACGCGAGTACTAAAACCCACAGATAACAGTACAAATATTTGACCCTGTGCGCAGCCCTGCATATTAACTATCCACAAAATAAATCCCATAAGATATATACTGTACGAAAATATAAAATTCCTTAAAACCAGTCCCGACAAACCTTACCCTTGCCTATCACATTCATTGCCAAACAAATAGTCCGCTGCCAAAATATCTTTGGATTTAGAAAATGTTTCCCAAGGTTTAATCTAAAATATTTTTTTATCTAGATACCCATCCCAGCAACAACGACTGCACTGGAGATTCTGTACTGAGCATCCTGGGCACAGATAGACTCGGGCTCATTCACACAACACCTTTCCCCCTTGCAAACTCACTACTATGTCTTGAATCTGTGTTTGCCTTGCCCCATAGCACCGCATTCACACAGCTGCCGATTCCCCTGCATTTCAGTGGTCTACCCCTTGATATGGCAGGAAACACAGGAACTTCCAGGGGTTCATGGAGTGGTAAGGATTTCATACAACACTCAGAATGTGGGTTTGTGCCACTATCCACTCCAAAACAGGGTCATGTGAATGAGCCCCCTGTAGCTCACTCTGCCTTTGAAATTCCCATTTTCCAAGGTCTTCCTGAAAGTGTGGACCAGACTTTGCACTCAGGGAATGGCTTGCTGCACTGACATCACCGATGTGTTTTCTGCGCAAGATCCATGATCTTGACCAGCTATCGGTGAGCAGCGAGACACTGTGGTTGAGGCCAGGGAGGTAACGTTCTGGGGGAGAGGCTCGTACTGTCTGTTCCCGGACTAATCTGTCTAGGAGGAACGGAAGGGGAGATAAATCTTGCAGGATATGAAAGGGCCCAGCGGGCTACAGCAAAGGTGCCAACACAAACAGACAAAGGTCACACCAAGAGGCCAAGACAAATTTTTAAACAAACAAGGGATTCCAACCACATCGACGGTAAACAGCCTTTCCCAGCCGCTGCTGCGCAAAAGCATGAGACAGAGCAGGGGGCAGAGAGAGGCCTGGACCGGACTGACCGCTCTTGCAGCCTGATTGTGTCTGTTTGTGACTCAGACGGGATGTGGGGCATTGGACTGCTCTAGGCTCAACACCCGAGCTGGAGGAGACTCTTCTAGCTCAGTTGTGCTCATTAACTCAAGCCATAGGGGAGAACGGAGATTCACTACAAATGCTATTTTTGTCCAAAACGGACAATTTATAGATTTACCATACAATGCAGAAACATCAGGTTTGGTTTGGTTTGGTTTGGGTTTTTTGCAATATTCATTTCTATTTGGAAATGCCTATTGGTAAATCAGTATGTGGGTGGCTGATTCCGAGCAGGAATCTTTGTGACATGGGCACATCATGTATTTCTTACACGCAGCTTGCTGTTGGTTCCTCTCGTCGGCTCCATTATCCTGCGTTCTGTCGCTCCAGTCTGGAAATGAGAAAAGCAACAACACCTTGACACGAAAGTACTGAAAAGTAACAGAAAGTACCGAAAAGTCATGGGAAGTTACAGAAAGTACCAAGAAGTGATTAAAAGTGCCAATAAACTACGGAAAACAGCAGAAATTGATGGAAAGTGGCCAATAAAATCACAGAATGTGACAAAAACTAGGCACCTGCCATCCCAAAAGCAGCGGAATTGCGAAACGCATCCTAAACTCGAAAATTGTATCATTCAGCAATGTTCCCTGCAGGATGGGACTTCCCATACTGCTCAGTTTGTTCCTTGTTTGAGCCTGTTAATTGTTTTATAAGAAAAACCTTTTCAATAAATTAAATAAAAAAGAGGAGACGCTTTGGAGAGGAGCCGTCCCTAGTGGCACCCAAGCCTGTCTCCTCAGGGCCTCACGGACAGTGCCCAGTCCTGCCCTGCTTCCAGTCCCGCTAAATGATTTAGACAGGTCGAGCCGGGAACAAAGCACTTAAGCGCGTGGAGACAGAGAGGATGGCGACGGCTTCGGAGACCGCTAACGAGATGCAAGGCATGCAGGTTGGGCTCCTGGCCAGCGGGAAATGCAAGCATGAAATCTGGGCATAAGAGAGAGGTGTAGGGGGCTCCATCTGAAACTGTCAAGCCTGGCGCAGAATGAGGCCCAAGCCAAGAACCTTGCCAGCTCATGGAGCTCTCTGTTGAGCGTGGGCCAGCTGGAGGGGAGGCCTTGAGTGCGGGAAACCTGGAGTCGCAAAGAGAAACCCCAGCCAGGGTCAGAGAATCAGAGCTGGATGTGACCTCAGAGCTCTAACTAACTAACTAAACTGCCTAACTGAGTCAGACTAATGGTCCACCTTACCCCAGTATTGTCACAACCTGACACGGCAGCAGGGGTTTCAAATTCGGGTCCAAATCCGGCTCTTCCAGGGTCTCCGGCCGAGGCCATCCCAACGTGCTACTGGAGACCCCTCCAAACCCCCAGCAGAGGCCTCCCCCAGACATCCAGAGGTGGAGATGCTGGGGATTGAACCTGGGCTCTTATACATGCAAAGCATGTGCTCTTACCACTTGAGCTATGTCCTGCGACAGCTACAACATCCCTGACAGATGGCCTCTGTTTGCAAACCTTCAGCGACGGAGAGTGGACCATCTCCCTAGGGAACTTGTTCTATTGCTTCCCAGCTCTTACGGTTAAGAGGTTTGTCCTGATATTCGACTGAAATCTCCCTTCCTGTAATATGTGTCTGTTATGTCTAGCCCTGCCCTCTGTAGCAACGCAGAACAGTTCCTTGGTGGAAGCCCTTTAGCTAGCTGAAGACGGCTATCATGTCTCCCTTTAACCTTCTCTTCGCTAGGCTAAACAAACCCAGCTCCTTCAACCTTTCCTTCTAAGACTTGCTTTCAAAACCCTTTATCATCTTTATCTCCCGCCTCTGAACCTGCTCCAACTAGTCAGTGTCCTTAAAATGAGGTGCCCAGAACTGTACATCACACTCCGGGTGAGATCTGAACAGTGCTGCATAGACTGGCGTAGTAGGGTGGCTGCAAGGAGCCCGAAAGAGCCCTGCTCAGTACCTGCCTGAGCAGCCCATAGGAGGCTATTGGAGACTTGGAGCATGCCCAGTTGGGGCTGGAAAGCTTTCTCAGGCTAAGTAGGGCTGATGCGGCAGCAGCTGTTACCGTGCTGCGATTCCATTCCGCCTTTTTGGAATTGCCCGCGCCACACTGCGGCTTTTCTGTGGACATTCTGCTAATTCCACCAGCATTCTGCAAATTGCGGAATTGTGGAAAAATTGCGGAAACTGTCGGAAAACCGCTGATCTGCTATTTTGCGACACTGACAGAATGGCGGAAGTAGCGAAAATGTCATGTTTCCGCTATTTTGCAAAGCCTGTGGAAGTAGCGGAATGAAATTAGCAGAACTGCGGAAGTAGTATGAAACTAGTGGAATGAAAGCCTCTGCCACGCCATACCACTAATTGTGGAAACGCTGTTTCCGGCGGAAATAGCTACCGCTGCGACATTCTGCTACAGCCCTACTCTGTAGCGTAGAACCCCTGAGTCTCTCCAGAGTCTAAGTCCTCGGACATGCTCAGTAGGTGCTAGTCAGACTGAGCATGCTCAACGGCTGTAGAGGGGGCTGCCCTGAGGGATTGCTGGAAGGGAGCAGCAAGGATCCCAGGGAGAGCTAGGCTTGGCTGGGCTGGGCTGCAAAAGCTGCCCTGAGGGATCACCTGCAGCTGTGTGACTCTGCGTCTCCTCCCCCAGGTAACTCCATATCGAGGGGGCTACCCTGAGGGTGGTGCCCTCTGGGCAGCGACCGAAGGGTGTCGCCAAAGGACGAAGAGCCATTGGCGGGGCGTTAGTGGCTGGAGGTGGTGGACGTGGCCACCCGGTTTGCGGTAGCCAGGGACCGCCTGTGACACCGGAGGGGGCTGGAAGCCAGTTGGGCTCGCCCCACAACAGCCTGTCCCCACCAGAGCCTACCGGGGAGTGACTGGGTACCTTGGCCCATGTTCTACTTTCCCCTCTCCCGATGGCAGAGGGAGAGGGGGTGGGACCAAAGGGGCTTTCCCCAGCGATTTTGGAGCAGGGTTCCCCCCATGGCTTCACCTCACCGCCGCTGCTGCCGTTGCTGCGACTTCCACTGCCACCACCGAGAGGGGGCTTTGGCCACCGACAGGACCTGAGGTGCCCGGCCCAGGTGACATCCGCCCCCTTCCCCTGTTGGAGGAAGGGAGCGGGGCCGGCGCTCAGCTTGCCGATGGACTTCCAGCCGGCCAAAAGCCACCTGCTGCCCAGCCACGCCGCAGGCAGTGCATCAGGGTCCGGGCGGGCAAGGGCAGGGGTTGTGGTGTTTTTTATGTTTTTATAATTTGGAGTGGGACAGAGGCATAAGGGGGGGATGGAAAATTTGTCTGGAGGGGAGGGGCAAGGGGACTGGGTTAGGGGGGCAAGGATGGACCCCCTCGGTGAGTGGGAGGGGTGCCGTCCTTGGGGAAGGGGGGATTGCTCCTCTGTGGCAGAGGGGGGTAGGGGGTGTGAGGGTGGGGACATGGGGGGTGGTCTTCTCTGATGCCAGGGCGGAGCAGCCGGAGGGGGGGCAGGGCTGGGGGGGGGGCTGCAGCAATTGTGGTCGTGATGGGCCAGGAGAGATATGGGTCTAAATGGGGTGGTATAAGATCAGTGAAGTGGGACAGGTGCCTGTTGCAGGTCCCGCTCATGCACTCCTTAGTGGCTGGACAGGGGAATCGAAATCAGAGGACCCCCAACCCTTCACTGCTGCTGTTGAACGCAAGATTGGTGGTCAACAAAGCAACAACTATCTAGGAACTGGTCCTGGACTGTGCCACCGATCTCGTGGGCATTACGGAAACCTGGCTGGACCTTGTGTTGGGGCCTATCTTGGCTGACCTTGTTCCAGCCGGGTATTCCATGCAGCATCAGCCACGGTCGGAGGGATGGGGGTGCGGTGTAGCTATGATTTTTAGAGAGCAGTGGTCAGTTAGGAGATATCTGGTGCAAACCATGGTAGGGATTGAGGCTCTTCACCTGGTGTTCAATTTGGCAGGGGACAGTTTGGGGGTGCTGCTAGTATATCATGCACCTACCTGTACGACAGCTTCTCTACATGCTCTGGCAGAGGTGGTGGCGGGAGTGGTGTTGCGGTCCCCAAAGGCATTAGTCTGGGGGGAATCTCAACATTCACGCCGATGCCAGTCTCGGGGGGCGGAGCATGAGTTCATGGCAACCATGGGTCTGTCCCAGATGGTCAGTGGCCTGACACACCAGGGCGGAACATACTCTTGATCTCATGTTTTGCACCCGCCTTGAGGCGGGTGCTCCGTTATTGGGGAAGATATCAACGGCGCCCTTTCCATGGTTGGATCATTATCTCCTACGGACCTCTCTCTCAATGCATGTCTGCCCCCGGAAGGGTGTGGAACCAATTCAATGGTTTGCCCCCGGAGGCTAATGGAACCGGAACGGTTCCAGTTGGCCCTCGAGGAGTTACCCTCTGACTTCAATGACCGTCTCATCAATGACCTCGTCGCACTATGGAACGCTCTGCTGACTGAGACCATTGATCAGACGGCTCCTGGACATCCGCTGCCCAGGTGACAGCACCCCAGGCCCCCGTGGTTTTTAGAGGAGCTGCGAGTGCTGAAGCGAGAAGGGTGGCAGTTGGAGCGATGGTGGCATCGTTATCATACTGAAGTCAACAGATTGTGGCATAGAGCCAGTTTACGAGCATATGCCGAGGCTATGGAGGGCAGCGAAAAAAGCTTTTTTTGCTGCTCTTATAGCATCCGCAAAATTGCACCCAGCGAGCTATTCCTGGTGGTGCGGGGGCTGGTCAGTCCGGCCTTCCTCCACCCTGGAGTGGAGTCATCTACAGCATGCTGTGATAGATTTGTGAATTATTTTGTGGATAAAATCGCTCAGATTCACTATGATTTCGATACTGCACTTATTACACTAGGAGAACCAGAGGTTATGGAAGTCACGCATTGTCCGGTTTTATGGGATCAATTTCAGTCGGTGACACCTGCTGATGCAGTCAAGACCCTTAGGGATGTTAGGGCCACCTCTTGTGAATTAGATCCGTTCCCGTCTTGGCTAATTAAATCTTGCCGGGAGACAATGGGGCCGTTGCTGGTGGGGGTGGTCAATGCCTCCCTTCGGGAGGGCAGAGTGCCGGGCTGTCTCAAAGAGGCAGTGGTGTGACTTCTGCTCAAGAAACCATCACTTGATGTTAACTCCCTTGTCAGCTATCGACCGGTCTCTAACCTTCCCTTTTTAGGGAAGGTTATTGAGTGGGTGGTGGCTCAGCAGTTGCAGGGGCATCTTGACTGCATCGGGTTTTTTTATCCCTCACAGTCAGGATTTCATCCGGGTTATGGCATGAAGAGTGCACTTGTGGCCTTGGTGGATGATCTGCGCCGAGAGATGGAACGGGGTCGCTCGACCCTGTTGGTTCTATTAGATCTGTCTGCTGCTTTTGATACGGTGGATCACGAGATGTTGGTGGCGCGCCTGCGGGAATGTGCAGGGGTGGGCGGGTCTGTTCTTGAATGGTTCCTCTCGTTCCTGACTGGGAGAACCCAACGAGTGGTACTCGGGGAGTGTTTTTCATCATACCAAGACCTCACATGTGGTGTCCCACAGGGTTCAGTGTTGTCCCCTCTCTTGTTCAACGTATACATGCAGCCTCTCGGCAAGGTGATCAGGAGGTTTGGCGTGCGGTGTCACCAGTATGCTGATGACACTCAGCTATACCTCTCTTTTTCAACCGACACAGACCCCGCAGCCTCTGTTCTTACTCAATGGGTATTTTCAGATGTTATGGGATCACAGTGAACCCCCGTCAATGCCCACATGGGGTCAAAGCACCCTGAACGTCTGTTAGGCGGTCGCCAGATGTTCGCCATGGTCAATTCCCACATGGGGTCAATTTCAACCACAATTCCGGGACTCCCCGCCGGACAATCCCCAAAAGCGTGATCAAAGAGATCCCCAGTGGGAACCAACAAAAAGTCACGTTTGGCCAGTGACCATGGCCCGGAATCCCCGGCGGGATTCCGGGCCGTGGTCAAATCGGGTGGGCGCCGTGGCCACATTGGCCACGGCGCCCACCCATCTCCCCAGAGGGTGGGCGGCGGGGGAGCGTGGGGGGGCGGGGCCGTGCGGCCACACGTTGCACCGCGC
>QEPC01005576.1:53561-86037 GCA_003113815.1 Sphenodon punctatus | reverse complement strand
ATAAATAAATAAATCCCTGCTCCCCTCAGAAATATCAGTGACTGCTGGGGGCAGCATGGGCGGTAGACCTCAGCGCCCGCCCCAGTAACCCCAGCATCTGTAATCAAATTCCTCGCATCTGCAGCTAGGTTGCTAACCCAGCAGCCATCCATTCATCACTCTGCGGCCACCCAGCTTGGCTCCTCACAGCGCAATTCTCATTATGGCAGGTTTTCTTGACATCCCACACTTCTCGCTGGTGCTACCAGACTCCCGTCCGTGCCTCCCAGTCTGGCCAACCCAAGGAAAATGGACCCGGGAAGATAAATGTTAGAAGAAGCTTCTCCCTGAGTATCTTTTATGTAGCAGGCTCCAATGCGACTTAGAGGTCTTCACCCCTTACCAATCTCTTACCCTTAAAATCGTATTGATCAGCTGTTCCCAAACTCTGCTCTGTGAACCACAGGGTGTTCTGGGAGGTTGTGGAAAGTGGTCTTTCAGAATCTACCCCAAAGCACTGAGCCAGAGGGATAATCTGAGGCCTGGTGTCTGGGGACGAGCTAGGAATTCAGACCAGGATACGGAGGCTGCAGGTGGGGATTGGGAACAGGGTGATGAAGGCTGGACTCAAGCAGGACTGAAACAAGACCAAGGCTAGGTTAGGCCAGATAGAACTAGCCTTAGAAATGGCAGGGTCTGGAGTGGAGGTTGGGCCGGGGCCCTGGGTGGGGGCAGGGCCAGGGCCTCCAGGCAAAGGAGGGTGCAAACCCCAAAGAAGCTTCTGCCTTGGGGATTGAGAGGTGCCCACAGGAGCAAGAGTGCAGGATCTGGCCCCCACAGGAAGTGCTTGCCCCCAGATCAATGGCCGCTGACGTTAACAGGGCCAGTTCTTCCTACCCCAAACCCCACCCTGGGGCCCTGCATCAGGCCTGCCATTGTGAGGTAAACTGAAGGCAATCATGGTGACTGAATGCACCAGAGAGACTGCAACAGGGAAACTAAGCAAAGGAGATTAGGGTGGAGAGGGTTTTTTATTCATTTCCATAATTCGTTGCAGCATATTACGTTCCATGGGTTATTTGGTCGGGGTTGCTCAACCCTTTTGGTCCTGTTACATCTGTCGGCATTTAAGAACATAAGTAGTTCCAGACTGAGTCAGACCAATGGTCCATCAAGCCCAGCATCCTGTCCCCCAACAGTGGCTAATCCCGTTCGCATGGGAGAAGAACCAACAGTCACAATGGGCAATCTATTCCCCGTTGTTCACTCACAGATCCTGACAGTAAGATGTTCATCCCGTAAGCTACTTGGTTAATAGCCATTAATGGACCTACTCTCCAAGAACTTATCAAATCCTTTTTTAAACCCAGCTCTACTACTGGCCCTGACAACGTCCTCTGGCAAAAAATTCCATAAGTTAATTATGCGTTGAGTGAAAAAATACTTCCTTTTATTTGTTTTAAATCTGCCGGCAGCTAGTTTCATGGAGGGTCCCGTAGTTCTAGTACTATTTGAGAGGGTAAATAACCGTTCCCTGTGCATTTGATACCATTGACAATGAGATGCTGGTGACTCGCTTGCAGGACCGTGCTGTGGTGGGCGGAATCACTCTTGAATGGTTCCACTCTTTTCAGGTCGGGAGGACTCGGCGTCCGGTACTGGGGGAGTGTCCGTCATCCCCGGAGGGCTCACATGTGGAGTCCCGCAGGGATCCATTCTGTCCCCTCTCCTGTTCAACCTGTATATGCAACCCCTGGGGGAGGTTGTGAGGGGGTTCGGTGTTCAGTGTCGTCAATATGCTGAGGACCCCCACTGTACCTCTCGTTTTCAGCTGACCCAGGTCCGGTAGTCTAGGTGCTTACCCGATGTTTAGCAGCTGTTTGGGACTGGATGAGGACGATCTGTTCGAAGCTGAATCCTGACAAGACAGAGGAGATGCTGGTGGGGAGGGTCGAGGGTGTGGAGGTTCCCATCATCGATGGGGTTCTTCCCTCCCTAGTTCCTCAGGTTCAGAGTCTGTGGGTGCTCCTTGATTCACAGCTCTGCCTGGATGTCCAGGTGGCAGCTGTGGCAAGGAGTGCCTTTTGCCAGTTACATCTGGTACGGCAGCTCCGGCTGCACATTTCGGACGCCGACTTACCCACCATCATCCATGCCTTCATCACCTCAAGCCTGGACTATTGTAACGCGTTCCACGTGAGGCTACCCTTGGTGATGGTTTGGAGGCTCCAGCTGGTACAAAATGCAGCAGCCTGCCTCCCTATAGGGGCAGGGCATCACGAGCATATAACACCTGTACTTCGCTCCCTGCCCTGACTACCTATAGTCTTCTGGGCCCGATTCAATGTGTTGGTTTTAACCTACAAAGTCCTAAATGGTCTGGGCCCAATCTATCTGCGGGACCGCCTCACCCCCCGGGTTCTGGATTGGCCCCTGCTGTCAGCCAGGGACACCCTCCTTGAAGTCCCCCATTTATGCTGGAGGGGGGGGGGCGACATTGGGCTCCTCCCTCCTCACCTTCAAAAAGCACCTGAACACTTTTTTTGTTTTCCAGGTGCTTTTAGAGGAGCCACTTGTTCCCCCTTCATATGTATTTCCCCCCTCCCCTCTTTACCTTCCCTTTTTAAATTGTTTTAAACGGATTTTACATATAGTGTTTTGTTGTATTTTAAATGTTGTAAAGCGTTCTGAGCGCCATCTGTAGGAGGGGCGCTGTATACTATTAATTATTTATTATTGTTATTATTATTATTATTTATATTATTATTATTATTAACAAACATTTATATAGCGCCAGCAGTGTACCTGGCACTTTACAAAGTAATAAAATAGACGCGGTCCCTGCCCCTAGGGCTTACAATCTGAGAGACAGGAGCTGGGGGAGAGACATAGGAAGGGGAACAGAGGGAGAGACAAGGGGTCTAACATTCATGAAGATTCATTTATATCTATTTGCCGTCTGCTGCTGTCCATGAAATATCTCGTGAAATTAACAAGTTCTTACCGCTTTTCCCCTCTGGGTTTTCTGGCTTTATCGGACCTTGGTTTTGGAACCAAAGACACTTTCTTTGCCTAAATACTTCTCTGCTTTGTTGTGTGTGTGTGTGTGTGATACACTTACCACCTGATATTATCTTTCTCCTATTTCCCAGGTGACCGAGGCCCAAAAGGAGAGAAAGGGGAGAAGGGAGACAGAGGTGGCGAAACAGGTAAGAAGGAAATTGAATCTCTTGCTTGCAGGATTGCATTGGCCCGATGGGAGAAGGGGTGAAGACCATGTAGGAAGAAGAAGTCTCTGTGATGGGTGAGGGTGGTTACAGAGAGGTTGGAACATAGTAGGAAACAAGGGCAGAAAGATAGGGAGGGGAAGAGGGCCAGGATTCTGGAACCTAGAACGACAGAGTCAGTCGGGACTTGGAGGCTGGATCCTAGAATCACATGCAACTGCTTCAGATTTGGATTGGAATCGGTAAGGGGGAGGGGCAAGAAATCGCATGAGATCTGAATCAGGGTCAAGATCTCTGCAAGATCTCAAGCCTGATTCTTGATTTTCACAAGATGATTTTCGGAAGAGATTATTGATTCTCGTAAACACAGACTAAGGTCCATGTGGCAAAATTACAAAGGGGAAGGGTGTTGAGTAAACGAGCCCTTTGAATTGGGGCCAACAAACCCTATCACTCTCCTTGGATTTGGACACACTTTCTGAGGCCCTTCCTGTGTGGCCCAAGGAAGCTTGGGCTAGTGCTGACTCTCATCCTGGAGCAAAACCTGTTGAGCTGGCAGGTCGCCAAGCATGTAGCAACTCTGTTGAGCCAGGAAGTCATCGGCACAACACATTCCAGACAGTTCTTATTAAACTAATCATTTCCCACCAGCTCATAACCTCAAACTGATAAACAGTCGCAAGATCTCCGCCCCCAGAGACTAGAAAGATCTTGCTGCCAGTATCCCAGCCCAAATGCCTGGGAGGAAGCCAGATGTGAGGATCTCGGTCCCTACTGGGTCTCTAGTTCTAGGTGCTGGGGACCCAATCTCGACTGGCTCTGTAGTTCTAGGTTCCAGACTCCCAGTCACTACTAGAGATGGGAAAATCGGAATTGGATTAATCCGATTCACCTGATTGCTTTGGATTAATCCGATTCTGGCTCAAGAACCAATTCACCTTGCATTGCTCACTGAAATGAATAGGCTGTTCCCAATTGACTTCAATGGGGAAAAAAATCCCCATTGAAGTCAAGGGGGCAGGGGAATACGACCCCTCCCCCCTGCGCACCCAGGTTGGTTTCCCAGCCTGGAGAAACTAATGGGGGAGGGAGGGAGGGAGGAAGCCACACTGTCCCCTCCCCAGCTCTCTTATCTTATCTGGGACTGGCAGCTCAGGGGACAGAGCCTGGGGCCATGAACAGTCTCCGTGGGGAGCTCCCGAGTCCCAGTAGAGAAGGGTCAGGAACGGGACCGAAGAGAGCAGGAGGGAGGGGACACGGGGCAGACTCAGCAGACAACTTCAGCATCCTATTGGCTAGCAGGAGTCTGAGCAGCACCCAATAGAATGCTGAAGAGTTGTGCTGAGCCCACCTCTTCCCTTCAGCTTCCCCCTCTCCCATCTGGAAAGGACTCCCTCACGTTCCTCGCCCTCTTCTTGCTATCCTTGTTGATACCACTTAAGGCTTCAGTCCCCGGTAGCCTCAGTCCCCACTGCCAGCTAGTCAAGATGGTGGCCATCTGTTAAGCCAGGGGTTCAAGCTTGCCTCCTCAGAAGCCTCCTTGTGTCTTCCCATTTCCAGCCTTTGCCCTGAACTGCTGCCCCCCAACCCCTGCGCCATTTTGCTTCCTGTGTAGTCTATTTATAGGCACTTCTGCAAGATCTGAGCCCACGCTGAGTTCCCCCGCACACGTGTACCAGTTCCATGCGGCAGACACATGTCCCCCACTCTGCAAGCCATGCTGCTAGATGAGGGCCATCCACCTCAGCCTACAGGATCGGGAGCTTTATTGCAATTCGACCTGATCCCTTCAAACATGCGAGTGGCACAGGGGAAAGGGCTTGGTGGCTTCAGACTTTAACACAGCGCGATGTCTCTGGCTGTTATCCATAAGGAGCCAGTCTGGGACCAGGAGGAAGAGCTGAATCCATCCCAGAGCTCGGATGTGGGTGCAGATGGATGCTACGGAGATGGGGAACATGCAGGACAGGTTTTAGGGGAAGGGCACGTCTCAGCATGCTGGCTGAGTGGTGACAGCCCTTGACGACTGTGAAAGAGTCATGAGAGTCCCTCTGCCGGGGATCCTGGAGGGTCTCAATTAGCCGGTCTAGGTGAGGTCTCTGCCGGAGATCCTGGAGGGTCTCGGGTAGCACGCCTGGGTGAGGCCTCTGCCGGGGATCCTGGAGGGTCTCGGGTAGCACGCCTGGGTGAGGCCTCTGCCGGGGATCCTGGAGGGTCTCGGGTAGCACGCCTGGGTGAGGCCTCTGCCGGGGATCCTGGAGGGTCTCGGGTAGCACGCCTGGGTGAGGCCTCTGCCGGGGATCCTGGAGGGTCTCGGGTAGCACGCCTGGGTGAGGCCTCTGCCGGGGATCCTGGAGGGTCTCGGGTAGCACGCCTGGGTGAGGCCTCTGCCGGGGATCCTGGAGGGTCTCGGGTAGCACGCCTGGGTGAGGCCTCTGCCGGGGATCCTGGAGGGTCTCAGGTAGCACGCCTGGGTGAGGCCTCTGCCGGGGGATCCTGGAGGGTCTCGGGTAGCACGCCTGGGTGAGGCCTCTGCTGGGGATCCTGGAGGGTCTCGGGTAGCCTGGGTGAGGCCTCTGCTGGGGATCCTGCAGGGTCTCGGGTAGCACGCCTGGGTGAGGCCTCTGCTGGGGATCCTGGAGGGTCTCGGGTAGCAAGCCTGGGTGAAAGCCTCTGCTTGATGCTTTCAGGAATTCAAGTATCTGAGAAGTTTCAGGCATACATGCAGGCAAACCCATCACGTTTGCACAACAGCACACAAAGAGGTGTTCTTGGAGGCTGCCCCACAATTATGGAATTCCCTTCCCTTGTGGGTCTGCCTAAGTCCGAGCCTGCTTATCTTCCAAAGGCAATATAAAATCTTTCTGTTTGGTGGGGCATTTGGCAGGCAGGGATAGGGTTGGGGTGTTGTGGGTTAGGGGATCTGCCTTTTTTTTTTTTAACTTGGTTTTATTTGAGTGTTTTAATATTTGGTTTTATTTTGTGTATTTGTGTGTATGTTTTTACGGATTGTAACCCGTTCTGAGCCTTACTGGGAAGGGCAAGATAACAATGTGAATGAATAAATAAATAAAGTAAATTGAACAGTTTAGTTACAAGGGGAGGTGGGGGATTCTAAGAGGAATTATCAGTGAGCAATCTATGAGGGTGAGGAGATAGAGATATCTTTTATTAGTCCAACTTGAGGAAAGGTTGAAGGAGCTGGGTATGTTTAGCCTAGAGAAAAGGAGACTAAGGGGAGATATGAGAGCCATCTTTAAATATCTGAAGGGCCGTCACAAAGAGGATGACAGAGACTTGTTCTCTCTTGTTCCTGAAGGCAAGATTACAAGAAATCATATTTTGGTTAAACGTTAGGAAGAACTTTCTAACTGTAAGAGCTGTTTGACCGTGGAACAAATTGCCTAGGGAGGTCGTGGGCTCTCCTTCGCTGGAGGTTTTCAAACAGAAGCTGGAATGCTGTGTCTGTGGATTTCCTGCACTGGGTTGGACTAGATTACCTCTGATGTCCCTTCCAACTCTGTGATTCTATAAACCTGGGCTGGGGAGACGATGCCAGCTTTTGGACGACAGAAGGCCTTTTCTCGTGCACTGATCTGCAGAGACACTAAGGGCCAGGAAAAAGGAGGAATGGGGTTAAAGATCAGGAAAGCAGATTTTAGGTTAAGTATTGAGGGGGTGGGGGGGGAAACAAAAGGATTCTAGCGGTAAGAATTACCTGGTATTGGAGCAAGTTCTGAAAGGAGGTGTGGGGTCTCCGTCATAGGAAGGATTTAGAAACGGGCAGCATGAACATTGTCCAAGGATGAATTAATCCTGCCTCAGTGTCTAGAGATGGACTAGATGGCCTCTTGGTACCCATCCAGCCCTAGAATTCCATTAGCAGTCTCCCAAGCAAGCACTTATAAACAGGGACTCGCGTTCGCTGCGCCACCGCGAATCATGAATGGCTTTTCACAGTGTCAGCTGTGCTTCAGTAGACGGGGATTAGTGTCAGGGGCCAAGGGTGGTGAATGGAGAGTCAGTGCAGGATCGGTGCTTGGTGAATCGTGCAGGATCAGGGCCCGGCAAACGGAGAGTCCGTGCAGGATCGGTGTTTGGCAAGTCATACGGGATCAGGGCCCGGCAAACGGAGAGTCCGTGCAGGATCGGTGCTTGGCGAGTCGTGCAGGATCAGGACCCATGGCCCAATCTGGTGCAGGATCAAGGTGGAGGGTCCAAGGCTCACGGTGGGGATCAGCACACGGACGAAGGGAGCAGGACAGACTGGATGGATAAAGTGCTGGGCTGGCATAGGGTAGCGTGTCATGTAGGAGGCTCACCTGGCAGTCACATAGGGGGCATGTCCCATAGGCACCAGGCCCCCATCGAAGCGGACACCGAGCCCTCCTGGCAGCTGGCCAGATTCATGGGCGCGAGTGGAACGACGGGTCCAGGGCAGGGGTTGGAAGGACTGGTGTCTAACCAGTCCCAGGGCACACAAGGTTAAGGGGGTGCAAAGCCAGTTCAGGATTCATGGAAACACAAAGAGGAGAAGACCAAGAAGATGTCAACAGGAACTGACAGAGGATCCCTCCCCTTTCTTGTAGCTAATGGCTGACCTTATATACAAGCCAGGAGCCAATCAGGAACCTGGGGGTGTGGAGCAAGGCTGAGGAGGGGTGTGGCTTAACCGGTGCTGGGGGAGGCCTTATGGGCAATACTGGGGCCCAACCAGTCGGCTACCACCACACCCAGTGCCCTTAGAGTTAGCTTTAATCAGCTTCTTTGTTGCTGCTGCTCTGTGGGCGGAGAGGCTCTGCTCAGAAATAATGGTTCTCCCCTGCCCCCTTTGGCTATTGTCAGCTGTAATGGAGGGGCCACCTCAGTCGAGCAAGCTGCAGCCTGCTCCTTCTCCCCTTGGGAACTTTTGGCCTTGTGTATAAGAACCACAGCCTGGCCAACCTAGGCCTGAAACAGGAAGCAAGAGTTGTACTATGGGTAGTACCTCCAATTTTGAGTAGTTTACCTGTTACCCAAATGGCATCCACGTAACAAGATGGGTAACCCATTACCTGAAATAGTGGTGTAGCAACAGGGTGCCAATCCTCCCCAGATGGGAGACACTAAAAAGCCTCAATCCCAGAGTCCGGCCCTGATCTTGGGGGGTAAGTATATGTGTGCCTCTTGCACCTTTAAATCTGGCCTCCACCTCCCCTACAGCCATCCCGTCCCACCAACACTATGCTCCTTCCCAAGGGGGGGAGGCAGCTCTTGGATCATGGATGTGGGGGTGTAGAGGAGCAGGGGCCCCTTCCATCTCTGTGTGTGTCGTGAACAAGGGGGGGGATTTGCTGGGGCGTGTGGTGGGGGGAGGAGTCTGTGGTCACGATGGGGAGGGGGCTCTTTTGTGCTGGGGGGGTTGTTTCTTGCCTATTTTTGCAGATGAGGCGTATGTAGCCGTGTGTTGCTGAGGTAGTATTGGGCGGGGGGCAAAGGTAATGCATTTATCACTGCATGACTTCATCCTGGAAAGTGAATTTGCTTAAATAAACATTGCATCATTAATTATGCAATTTTGTTCTGCTAACGGCGAACTTGCAGAATTTGGTTTCCAGGCTGCAGAATTTAGGACTTTTTGTTTGGTTTTTTTTGGTGCAGTGACCACGGGTCCCTCTTTACAGCAAAGCCTGACTCACTGGAGACACCGAGTCTGTCGGGACTCGTCCAGCTGGGGAATCGAAAGGCGTGGAGCGAACCCAGGGAAGGGCCTGGCTTCCTAGCATCGAGAGAGGGAGGGCTTTCCTCCTCCAATGGACCTTGGTCCCGATTGGACAAATCGAAGGGTTTTATCAATTTCCAAGGGTGCAAAGAGGGGCAGTTCTTAGTTGCCGAGCGAGCAGCGGGAAAGCCGTGACAGAGGCTGGTTGCAGTTGATGGGTACTTATTGGATCTGGGGGGAAGCAGCCGTGTTGGAGTCAGGTCAGGGGCGCTGTGTGGTCCTGTGTTATAAAGGGCAACTGGTTCTTCCTTTCCCAAGCAGCGGACCTTCGCTCCTCGTTGCTCAGCTGCCTAATCCAGTCCCTGCACGGGAAGCTTCCTCTCACCTTCCCGTTACTTCACAGCAAGCAACAGAGTTGCTAGGCCTGTCCCTTCATGAAGGCCTCAAACCAACAACTTTGTTTCCTGACATAAATGTCCCCTCTTCATCGCGAGAGTCTCTTCCTCTTACCCCTTGGCCCTTCTCTCCTTGGGGTGGAGATACGTCTCCCCCAGCGACCCGCGGACAGTGGCAAAGCGGGGCTGGAGGCCTCCTGTCAGGGAGAGCAGCGGGGGAAGCGTTTCGGTCCCAGGGAATCAATGCTCCGCTTCCTCCAAGGGCAGATGGTTCCAATTACCTCCGAGGCGATCTCTCTCTCTCTCGCTCTCTCTGCAGCTGGAGAGAATCAGGCGCTTGTTTCTCCAGCCATTTGTGTTTATTTCTCTTCCCTAACTTTCCCTTGCGCTGGGGGCATAACTGGTGCAGGAAAAACAAATAAGAGAAAGAAAGAAAGGTCCTTGGGTTTAATTGGGTACCACACAAAATCCGGCCCCACTAACCCCCACCCTCACACTATATAGACCCCAGGGATGAAGCACGCTGCATCGCAGGATGCAGCCGAGTCTAGGAATCGGAAGCACCAGGCTGGTTGCTCTTTGCTTTCCAGTAGCTTTGAAAGGGCCCCCCCCCAGGACTGGTGGGAGCTGCAGACACAGAGAGGGGTTTAGGCATGTTATCTACCCCACAGCAAGGGCTGGTGAGCAACCCACGGGAACTCCCACAGCAGCAGCTCCGCTGGCCTTAGAACTGGTGCGGATGAAGATAAAAATATGAGACACTGGTGGCCTCGTCATCCTTGTCCCCTCCCCAGGGCCCTAGAGATGAATGTGTTTGCAGGCCACACAACCTGCTCTGATGGGGCCCCTGGAACAGAGAAGAGGGTGGGTTCTGGGGTGGTTGCCGTGGGTCACCCTGGGGTCTTGCACGTGGTTCTACCCGCTGCCGTGCTGCACGCAGGCCTGGGCTCGTTCTTGCCAAGGCTGATGCCAGCACAGCCCTCTCTGGCTGGGAAGAGACATGGGGCAGTGCCAGCAACCCGAGGGGCCTTTTAAACAAGCAAGGTTTGGGGGGGGTGGGGGAGGCATGGCTTCGGAGCAGCCACTCAGGGGGGAAGGCATGGCTTCGGAGCAGCCACTCAGGGGGGAGGGCATGGCTTCGGAGCAGCCACTCAGGGGGGAGGGCATGGCTTCGGAGCAGCCACTCAGGGGGGAGGCATGGGGAGCGATTCAAATGGGCAGCTCCACAGAGGCAGCCGCCACACACTCCCCCTGCCAGGGACCATGGAGACGAGGAAAGTGTGCCGGGGTGGCCTTTGCTAGTGGCATGTCCCTGGCCCGAGTGCTGTGGAACTATGGCTCTCTCCCTCCCCCCCAGCATTCCCAGCCTGACTTTCTTTAGTTCTGTGAGAAGTACCTGGATATGTAGGGGTGGTTTGGAGTTCAATTTGACTTATTTAGTGAGGTACTGCTTTGGGACTAGGGTGCGAGTGAGAGAAGTGGCTTCCCTGCTGTTTGTTTCACTAACATTCGGTTGTGTTATGTGAGGAGCTGAGCTTTAGTGTTGCTTATGGATGGACTGAGGTTCAGTGTTGGGTGAATCTTGCGAGCTAATCCATTTATGTGAACAACAAAAATACTGGTAAGTCAGTCACTCCATAAAGATTAACTGTGCTGTTACAAAGGTAAAATTCACAAATAAAACATAAAACGCATTAAGACAATAACATCATACAGCTTTCGCCATGATAAATGACTGCTCAGCTCTGATTTTATCAGCCAAGAAAGCAAACATTACTACATTAGTATTATAAAATCTTTGCTGTTCAAGAGGAATGCAAGTTTCCTCTGGGCTGACAAAAAAAGACCAGTTTGTTTGGGAAGAAAATAGGGGACAAAACCCCCTAGTTCAAATTTCCTTAAATAGCAAACAATCTGAAACGTAATGTGGAAGGGATTCTACAACACCGTCTTGGCATGGGTACTTTCTAGTGACTGGTAATAAAAATCGGGGGGGGAGGGGGCGCTGTTAGACATGTGTGCTTACAAGAGCATCAGGCCAGGAGGCTTCAGGGAGAAGGGAGTGAAGGAGAAGTGGTGTAGGACTGGAGTGCCCGAAGTAGGCTGTGTCCGCAATTATTTCTCAATAGAGGCCCACAGTGGTGTTACTGGAAAAGCAGATCTTCCGAGGTGAGAGTTTGCAAAGTTGTGCAATGGAACACGAATGTGTGTGGCATGAAAGGACGTTCCAGAATAAACAGCTGTGCCGACTCAGGGGGAGTATGGGATGAAGGAGAGTAGGTTCAGAAGCAGGGAAATCAGACTGTAAGCAGCAGGATTTCCATCCATTCTCCCGCACCCACAATACAGTATAGTACTCCAATCCCTCTGCCCTTAATCACCCATGCAGTGGGCAGATGCACTTGAGCTGCTGCCTGCGAAAGGAGCTATAAACAACTGTGAAATTGTGGCCTCAGTGAAGACCGAGATAAAGCACATAATAGTGCGGTGGGGAGGAGCCCAGCTTCAGTGTTGCCGCAAGTTACCTGCAGAGGAAGAAGATCGGGGCTGGACGAACAAGGCAAAGTGTGGGGACATGGAGCCGCCACTATGTTGTAAGCGAGCACAATATGTGAGACTGACCTTACTCTACGGCTTACCAGGGGCGTAGCAGCTATCCTAGGAACTGGAGGAACCCTGGCACCCAAGCGGTGGGGGGCGGGGGGGGCACAAATCCTCTGCTGTTGCAGTGCAGCGGCGTGGAGACTGAGCTGAGCGGAAGCAGAAGTACCTGGCAGGTGAAGGGGAGAGTCTGTTGGGAAATAAATGAGGTGGCGTGCCTCAATTTACCCCAAACGGGATCGAAGGTTGCCAATAAACATGCCAAAGTATGTGGATACAACTCTATTTTATTGGATAGACACTCAACATCTGGACAGGGCAGTGTTCTCAGTTACAAACCCCAGTAACCCAGGATATCTTACGTGTCAGAGGCACAGTCCGAGACACAGGCTGGTTCAGAGGAGAAGGGGAGGGGGCCCAGCAAGCAGCTGGGCAGGAGTCTCTGGATCTTTGAGAGCGTTGGTTAAGATCAAAGATCCACGCGGCTCACTGCAAATGCTAGTGGCCGTTGGCATCAATGACAAATGGTAAGGGGGTGGGGTTTCCCTTTTATAGCTTTATTTATCAGGGATACACGTTGCAGGGTCCCCTCTTTGATCATACCAGCTGCAGGAATAAGATGACTTCATCTCATTAAAACTACTTTCACTTTTGGGGAGTTTATCCAACTCCACTGCTTAATTGCCTGTCTGACCCTTTGAGGTTACCTCCCTATCTCTTGCAAACCTTCCTTTTTAGAGATAGTGACCATCTGGGGTAGTTGGTACGGCCTTGGAAATTCATTCTTCCTGCTAGAGTGTGAGTTATTTACGACTTCTCCTCCTTATGGGCCTCTTTCGTCTGTGCCAGCCTGAGGCCTATGTTTCAAGTTAGCTGGTTCACTGAGTTTGTTCAGGCCTCGTGCGGTCTCTGACCATGGCCAATAGTTAATTCATAATCGCTATTATGAATAGGGCCTAGTTAATTCATAATAGCAAAACTGCTTAATCAATTCCTAATAAGTCCATTTATTGCACCTGGACCCCTTCCACTGTAGCTACACCCCTGCTGCTTACATGGTGGAAAAGTTAAGGTGGGAGCCTTAACTTACCATTTCCATGCTTTTGGGAGCATGAGTAAATTAGTAAAAGCCTTAACTCTTCTCTTAAACCAAAGTTGTTGTTGTTTGTTTTATCTAAGAACGTATTTTAGGCTGAACTCTTAATCTCATCACCCTTGGAGCTACCTCACTTCTGTCACAGCCCCTAGGGGGCGCTGCCTATACGGCACGGAGAGGGAGCCCATTCTGTTGCATGGCATCACGGGTCTCCATGGTGACGAGGTGCTTCCTTTTCATATGGGGTTTGTGGACTTCGGCTTGGGAACGGGCCTCATTCCCAATTCCTCTGCAGCCTGGTTCTGGTTGAGTAGACGGCGTATCTTCCCAGACCGGCAGCACTGGGGTGGGAAGCGATACAAAATAGCAGAGGAGAACGGGATGTTTGTACCCGTCAATAGCAGGAAGGCTGGCAGCAAAGTGACAGCTCGTCTGCGGAAAAGCTAGTGTCTGACGAGTGCTTTGCATGGTTTCGGTCAGAATCGGCACCAAACGCTAACAGGGTCCCGGCCATAAATCAATTCCCTTCTTCATGCCCCAGCAAGCCCTGCCTCCCTGAGCAGCTCCAAGACTAAATTCAATCTTCCCCCTCGACCATCCTCTCCCTTTCCCCTCTCTATTTCCAGTGTCACCCCCCACCCCCCTCCACCCCGACGCGTAGCTTGGAGTTCATCTTTGCTTTCACCCTCTCTCAGATTTCAGTCCGTTGCCAAGACCTGCCATTTCTCTCTGATGAACATGGCTAAAATCCAGCCGTTCATTACTGCTTCCACTGCCCAAGCTCGGTCTAGGCCACGCTCTTGTCCTTTCGCACCTTGATGACTGCAGCCACCTTCTTACCGGCCCCCCCTGGCCCCCGCTATCACCTTGACCCTCTCATTTCTGTTCAAAACCCTGTTCAGAATGGCCTTGGTGGCCATTTTTGCACATGCACAGAGTGTTTGGTGTTTTTTTGAGAATCTCGCGAGATTTTCTAGAAACCTCAGAAATGCTCTATGCATGCGCAGAGAGATGGCCGCTGGGGCCGTGCATGCGTAGAATGGCTGCGGCAGCCATTGGTGCATGCGCAGAGAGTTTTTGCATTCTGCATGCACAGAATCTCGCGAGATTCTCAAAAACCCTAGCAAGATTTCGCCAGGATTGCGAGAATCTCACAAGATTCTCGTGAGAACGCGGTGTTCTCGTTTCAGCTCTAGGATTAATCCGAAACTTCCTGTTATGGTCAGTTATCGATTAATCTGAATCCGTAATGACCACCCCCTACTAAAAACCTACCTCTTCCATGGTAAAATGGTAACTAGGTAAGTGAGACCATGTCGGGAAAACAGAAATGGTAGAACTTTGTAATGGTCACACCCACTGTAACAGGGTGCATAGCAGCACCAGCAAAACAAGTGCAAGCACAGATAATAGATAAGGACCTCACTGCGAACCAGTGCTACAATATGCAGGTGCTTCCACAATCAAGGATAGCACAAAACACCAATCGGGGCTAGAGCCCTAAAGGACTTGTGGGTATTTAAGGGCCAGGCTTTCAGTCTGTCAGGGGGAATGGTGGAGTGAGGCGCTCTAGGACTAGGCTCCCCACAATAGGCTGGAAGGAGAGTTTGCTAAGTTGTACAATGGTACACTTAAAATGTGTGGCAAGAAAGGACATTCCAATATAAACAGCTGTGATGAGTAAGGGGGAGTATGGGATGCAGGAGACTTGGTTCAGAAGCAGGGAAATCTGATTGTAAGCAGCAGGATTACCATCAGTTCTCCCACACCCACAATACAGTATAGTACCCCAATTCGCCTACCCTCCCTTGATGCTGGACGGTCAAGCCTTGACAAGCAACCCACAGCTGCAAGGATTCAGGCACCATTGCAGGGCAAGGCTGACGGCCTAGGACTTGCAGGTGGGACCTACTCTTACATTAGCCCAGGAGGGGCTTTTTGGACAAGACTTTATGGATAACAGCTTGATCGCCGCATGAAGAGGACAGGCTTTAGCATAGTGTTGGTGGGACGGGCTGGCTGTAGGGGAGGTAGAGGCCAGATTTAAAGGTACAAGAGGCACACATATACTCTGTCTCTTATACACATCTAGATGTGTATAAGAGACAGGATTGGCACCCTGTTGCTACACCACTATTTCAGGTAATGGGTTACCCATCTTGTTACGTGGATGCCATTTGGGTAACAGGTAAACTACTCAAAATTGGAGGTACTACCCATAGTACAACTCTTGCTTCCTGTTTCAGGCCTAGGTTGGCCAGGCTGTGGCTCTTATACACAAGGCCAAAAGTTCCCAATTACTCATTTAGGAGAAGGAAGAGTAGTATAAGGTTTAAGGTCTGTGGAGCAGATGTGATGGATAGCATGCTGTGCTAAATGTACTCAGAGGTGATGTAATGACTCCAGGTGAAAGTTCCCAATTGCTGACCAGGAGCTCCCGCTCCTCCATGTCCGTGCCAGTTATCTGGAATGGAACCAGCCCTACCCAGTTACGCACTTGGGCATTTGCCGAATCTAGTTCCATGACATCCTGTGTCTGGCGTGATCTTCTCCAGGAGGCAGGAACTTCACCTCGTGTGCGACGACAGCTTGACTGGCAAGGGGTGCGGGACGCACTGGAATATCCCTTTGGAGTCAGGAAGTACATGGCATGTTGCTGTCAGCTTCCTTGACAACAGAGGTGTTGACCAAGGAGGGGTGTTAGAAACATACATCGTAGGTGTATCCATTGCCTGGGGTGACATGACTGACAAGGAACAGGCTGAACCCCAAGAGGGGGGATGTTCCTTTTGTGCCAGATTTGGGTTTATTCTGCTCTTTGTAACAGAGAAGCTGGCCTCTTGCACCATTTTAAGCTTAGTTTTGCTAAGGAGAGAAAGGAGACATTGTTTTTATCATGTGCAGGACTGGGTTAACGCAAGGGTTGAGAAGCTGTAGCCCAGGCCTCTATATTTTGAAGGGTTCATTGAAACGAATTCAGCCACAGCCCTGCTGTCTCCTCATCCCGGGTCGGAGCTGGAGCTGCCATAGACGGGGAGGGCGCAGCGCTGTGAAAACCACAGCAACGCACCCACAGCGCCATCCTCCTCCACAAATGCCAGTCAGAGAGAGGCCAGGGCTGAGGCTGGCACTGTTGTGGGCCGTTTCATAGTCCTAGATCTGAAATGATGATTGCCTCTGACCAGCTCACAGAATCAAGAACTGTAGGAAGGTACCTCAGAGGTCATCTAGTCCATCCCTCTGCTCCAAGCAGGATATCCTCTACCCACAGAGTGCTTGTCTGGCCAGGTTTTGAAAACATCCAAGAAGGGAGATAAACCACAACCTCTGTGGGTAATTTATTCCATCACCCAACAGTTCTGACAGGCAAGAAAGTATAGGGCTTGGGAGAAATTTTAACTGGTTTTATTCATCTCGGTTTATGATTTTATGTATTGTAACGGTAGTCACGCTGGGAGCCAGCCATTAGAATTCCTCCCCACACAGCCACTTGAGTGGCTGCTCTGCAGCTATGCCACTCAGCGGCCACGCAGACCCCACACCCACCCAGCCTTGCTCATTTAAAAACACTCCGTGAGGGTGGTGGCAGCGGAGGAGCGAAGTTCCTGGGTGCGAATGTAGCAGGAAATGAGGGCAGAAAGAGAGGGAGGTGGAAGACCATGAAGAGCCTTGAAGCTGAAGACCGGTTTTCCAGACCTGAAGGTCACTGTTGATCAATTCTTGGTGCCATTTCACCTCATTACGTGACTGCTTCATTGGGTGTGCAGTTATTGTGCACTGTGAAGTGACCACCAGGGGGATGATGATGGATCATTGGAAAGATAATTTCCCCTGGGATTTGCTGTAGGCCAAAATCATGCTAAAAGGTTACAACAGAGGGTATTTTCAGACATTACGAGATCACAGTCAACCACAGTGAACCACGGTCAATTTTGCTGCGGGGCCAAAGCGCCCTGAATGTCTGTTTGGCGGCCGCCAGATGTTCACCACGGCCGATTCCCACATGGGGTCAATTTCAATCACGCTTCCCAGGCTCCCCGCGGGACGAGCTCCGAAAGCGTGGTCAAAGTGATTCCCGGCGGGAAGCAATAAAAAGTTACGTCTGGCCGGTGATCACGGCCCAGAATCCCCGGCAGGATTCCGGGCCGTGGTCAAAGCGGCTGGGCGCTGCGGCCACATTGGCCGCGGTGCCCGTTTGTCTCCCCAGAGGGCGGGCGGCGGGGAAGCGTGTGGGGGGGGCCATGCGGCTGCACGTTGCACCGTGCGGCCCCGCCCCCTCCCCAATTCCCCGCCGGGATCAGCCGGCACGTCTATTCGGCCTATTGTTTGACCACGGGGGAGGGGGGGGTTATTTCATTCACTCCCGCTGGGGATTCACTGGGATGAATCGGGCCAGCGTAACGTCTGAAAATACCCAGAGTCCCTGTGCTATAGACCAGCTCCAATGTTGGACGTTGCTCCAGAGTCCCTGTGCAATAGACCAGCTCCAGTGTTGGACGTTGCTCCCGAGTCCCTGTGCAATAGACCAGCTCCAATGTTGGACGTTGCTCCAGCGTCCATGTGCAATAGACCAGCTCCAACAGTGAACTTGGTAAAGATTGCAAAGTACTTAGAACACTGACCAAACTGGAGAAATGGTTAACAATAATCTATTTGCCTTCTTGGCTGCTGGCTCATCATCATGTTGAGTTGGTGCCAGGATTTCTTTCCTGAATAAAGAAGCATGGTCCAGCAGATGGTCTTCAAGCAGTTCTTTTTTGTCTTTCCTCTCTGCAGTGTCCTCAGAAGAGGGTGTGATCCGGTTGGTGAATGGCTCGGGCTCCCACGAGGGACGGGTGGAGGTTTTCTATGACCGGCGATGGGGAACAGTGTGTGATGACGGGTGGGACAAGAAGGATGGGGACGTGGCGTGCAGGATGCTGGGCTTCCAAAGAGCAGAGGATGTCTACAGGATGGCCAGGTTCGGGCAAGGTAAGAGAGAATGCATTCGATGGTGATGGACTGACAGCCTACCCATTAAAGTCATGGAATGGTTACCCCAGAGGGAAGGAGTATCCCACAATGCTTTGAATTTGTGCATTGTTCCTTACCCAAAAGAGTTACGTCCTTTCCGGGAAAGAGGGGGTGTACAGTCCTGTGGTCTTAGCCTCTCTACTGAAGCATCCAAGAAAGGTTCCAGTTAGAGTTGGGGGTGTGAGAAGGAGGTCCTGTCCACTAGGAACTGAAATGAAATCCTCAACTGAAATGAAATCCTCAATATGTGTGTGTGTGTGTGTGTGTGTGTGTGTGTGTGTGTGTGTCAGTGTCAGTCAGCTAAAGAGCCAGGAGATGGAAACACTTTTCTGTAGCTCCAGATGTGACATGGCAGCCAACTGAGAGTAGATCTCCCTTGCCAGCCCCTGAGTGGGGTTGGAGGAAGATTTGGTGAAATGAACTGAAATCAATTTAAAAATTTCAAAATCTAAAATGAAAATTTCACCAAGATTTTTATATATATATATATATATATATATATATATATTTGAAAACAAAACACTTTTGAAATACATTAAAAAAAAATTAAAAATTATGATCTAAACATTCCCATTTGGAGTATGTCAGCATTTAAGAGTTTTGAAAAATCTATGTCTGCATGGTTTCCACAAAGTTCCAAAAGTGAAAATTCCAAACTTGCAAATTCAAAATGTGAAGGTTCCAAATGGCAACGCGTCCCATTTTGCAGTTTTTCTCCATCTTGAAATAATTTAAGAATTGTTCAAAATCTCACTAGAATTCCAAATAAATACTTTTATGAAATCGTAGGTTTTTTTACCTATAAAGCCGGGAATGGCTTGGGCCCCAGATATCTGAGACACTGCCTCCTCCTGCATGTCATGTCATGTCATGACCTCTGAGGTCAGCCGGGAGCGCCCTGCCCGCCAGATTTCTACAACACGGGCACGTTATGTAGAAAGGCATTCTTGGTGGCTGCTTCAAAAGGGTAGAACTCCCTTCCCTTGGAGGATCATCCAAGTCCGAGCCTGCTCACTTTCCGGAATTGATGTAGGACTTTTTTGTGTAGCCAGGCAATTGGCAGGCAGGGATAGAGTTGGGTGGGATTGGGAAGGGGGGTGAGGGTTGGGTTGTTTTTTTGAAGGTGATTAATTTTTTTAGCTATTTTAATACGTTTTGTGCTATAAGCCGGCCTGAGCTTTATTAGGAAGGACGGAGTGTAAATTTAAATAAAGAAATGAAAATAAAATAGAATTCATAGAGCTGAAAGGAACCTCAGTGACATCTAGCCCAACCCCAAGAATCATCCACTCCTTCTTTGTCACAGTCAAAGATGAATCTTCCTTTGAAAATCCATTGAAAATTATGAAATTCCAGCCCCTGAGTCACTTGGCCTTTGGGCCTCACCAGCAGATTTGCTTTGCTTTTCACTGCTCATGGCCATGTTTGCTTTGGGCAACCTGGACCTCCGTCTTGGGATAAAAGGCTGGGGTGGGAGGGCAGAATAAGAAATACATCGAACCCACATCCAAACAAACCCCACTGGGGCTTTAGCAGCTTCCCAGAAGGATGCTTTGGTTGTCTCAGAAGCGCTGGTGTTGTGAGTTGACGGATTTTCCTTTATTACCCCAGGCCTTGGGTGTTCACAAATATTTGTACATTTGCCTGAGGGTTCGTGAGCAAACGCTGGCTCCCAGTCCCTGGCTTTAGTCCACTTTCCTGCCCGTAATCTGTCTTTTTGTTCATATATATCAGCCAGCCCTGCCTCGATGGGTAAAGTTGTTTTGTTGCCAGTAGCTGCGTGTTCATCACTGATTTATCAATTATGGATCACTGGTTACTGATTGGAACGTGGGAATTTTAAGTGGGTTCGACTACTGGCAGCCGGTATAATTTATTCTAGTTTTAGGAGTAAAACTCAGGCCCCGGAGCCGTGTCAGACCCACCTCAGAGACCACAAGAATCCCTTCAAAAGTTTCAGTCACTTACAAAGCAAGATACGGAAAACTTGTGGCTACACAGATACAGAGCCCATAAGCCAGCAACCAAGTGTAACTCTGTACCCCCAGTACACTCTAGCTTCAGTAGTCTGGTTGCTCATTCTCACAAACAGTTAGCACATTTACAAACAATTGCTTGTAAACCAACCTGAGTCACTGTCGGAAGGGCAGCATATAAATTCAAATAAATAATAAATATTTAAATATAAATAAATAAAGACCCTGTTCCCTACGTAAAAGCCTTGCGCGACATGACACACACTACCGCTTCTTCCCAGGATAGAAAGTGGTCGACACTCACTTTCAAGAAGTGTCCACACCCTGAACCAGTGAGGATGCTTTCATGGAGAGGCGGGACCCCCCTCCTACCAGTTAGAAATTGCTAGGATGAGCAGAGAAACCAAGAAATGCAGAGATAGCCCTAATGTTCCATTTCCTGAACCCCACCCCACCTTGGTTCCACCGTAAGCATATAAGGAGCTGCCTAACTGAGTCAGATCAATGGTCCATCTTAGCCCAGTATTGTCACAACCTAACATGGCAGCAGGGGTTTCAAATCCGAGAACCTCCAGGATCCCAGGCTGAGGCCTCACCCAGACGCGCTACCTGAGACCCTCCAGGATCCTGGGTAGACGCCTCACCCAGACGTGCTACCCGAGACCCTCCAGGATCCCCGGCAGAGGCCTCACCCAGACGTGCTACCCGAGACCCTCCAGGATCCCCGGCAGAGGCCTCACCCAGGCGTGCTACCCGAGACCCTCCAGGATCCCCGGCAGAGGCCTCACCCAGGCGTGCTACCCGAGACCCTCCAGGATCCCCGGCAGAGGCCTCACCCAGGCGTGCTACCCGAGACCCTCCAGGATCCCCGGCAGAGGCCTCACCCAGGCGTGCTACCCGAGACCCTCCAGGATCCCCGGCAGAGGCCTCACCCAGGCGTGCTACCCGAGACCCTCCAGGATCCCCGGCAGAGGCCTCACCCAGGCGTGCTACCCGAGACCCTCCAGGATCCCCGGCAGAGGCCTCACCCAGGCGTGCTACCCGAGACCCTCCAGGATCCCCGGCAGAGGCCTCACCCAGGCGTGCTACCCGAGACCCTCCAGGATCCCCGGCAGAGGCCTCACCCAGACGTGCTACCCAAGATCCTGATTTGGAGATGCTGGGGATTGCTTGGGACCGTATGCAAAGCATGTGCTCTACCCCCTGAGCCACGGCCCCACCCCCTTTCCCAAGCCCTTTTCATGGCTGTATTGGCAGGTTTGCCTTCCTGGCCTGTTAGAAGGATCCTCTACTCCAAGCTGCTTCCAGCTCCACTTCCTAGAGCTCTCTCAGCAGCCGCTCAGCACTTTTCTTGTGGTCTGTGTGTCTCTCTCTGGGCAGCCCCCTCTACTGCAACTGTAGCCTCGGCGGCGGCAACTTTTGGTTCCCTTTAATGCAGGTTCAGCATCTTGATTGAGCCCAATAGCTTGACTCTTAAAGGGGCTACAGCCCTTAGTGGCTTTACCCTTTCTAGACTGCCTCTCTTAAGGCTCAGAGAAGAGGGGTCAGTCTTGGTGTGTCCCTGTGATTCTGAGACAGAATGGACTACAGTTTATGGTGAATCACCAAAATCTCCACTGCTGGGGCAAATCACTGTTCTGGAGTTACAGCCTGGTGAACCTTCCTCCAATCCAACAGAGGTTCTGCGTTTCTTAATTCATACAATTTTGATTCCCACTTTTGGATCTTAAAATAATACACTGAACACACACTGTTCCTTGCACCTGCCAACATGTGTCTTATACAAGAATTTTCCATTTGATCTAAATATATCTAATTCTAAGCAAAAAGCCCCTTCTGTTCAGCACAGCATTGGCTGGAAGACCTATCTAATCCATAGGTTGCAGGAGGCGATCAAATTAAATTCAAAATGTAAATGAATGAAATAACGAGGCCAATAAACTACTGATTAAAATATTGATTAAGCTACAGTTTCTAGGATTGAAGATCGGGGGGGGTTCTCTGTTCTCAAGGGGCGATAGGTTGCTCCTTACTAGCCCTTGTCAAGAAAAGCTTTGAGCCAAGTTCTGAAGCTCAAAGGAGCTTGGATCTCCACAATGGGTCAGACGTTCCTGCTTAGCCGGAGAGGACACCATAAACCAGCAGCCGTTCTACTGGAAGAAAATGTTTGTCCGCTCAGCCTCTGTGTTTAGTGGCCTCCTGGATCTTGCAGCTTTGCTTTAGCCGGATACAGAGGAGCAGACGGTCTTGGTGCAGTAATAACCAGTAAAGAAATCGAAGCCTAGTGAATTTCATTATCGCAGATGGGGGAGGCTTTGTCTCCTAGAGAAGTCAAGGGACTTATCCCTCGCCCCTTTCTCATTCAGCATAAGCTCCTTCTTTTCAGCTTTGACGTGGCCTTGCCCCTTGCTATATCTGCACTTGTATCCTGATGTGTTCCCACCCGGGGGCTTCACGCCTCCACTGCCACCATCCTCACCTGTTGTCCCCAAGTCTCCTGTTCCCTGAACTGTCTCCAGCCTGACTTCACCCATTCTGTCCCCCTGTGGCAGGTCCCACCTTCACCGTGGGTGAGTGTATGCAGGATCAGGGCCCCAACGGAGAATGTCACTCAAGGGCTTCGCATCAACAGAGTTTATTCAAACAAAAAATACAGTCCCATGGCCAGGAACCAAACCTCTGGCCAGTCATAGTCCATATGCTAAAGCCTCGCCTAACCAGAACCAAAGTCCCAGGCTAGTTCTTTAGGCAACTCACATTCCTTGTTCTTCTCATCAGGCTTCACACAACTTGGCTTTCTGAGTCAGCCTCCATCCAGGCCGCCACTGGCAGAGATGCACGCTCCACAACAGTCAGGAGCAGACTGTCCTCCTGCTTCCTGTTTCTCCTCTTTTTATTCATCAGGCCATGCGCCAAACATAGCCACTTCCTGTTTGGCGGCCATTTTAAGGACGCCACATGCTGGGCGCCATTTTGTGACTCAGCCCTGTCACACACCCGTGCCCGGAACCTCCTCCCTGAACACGTTCTATTCCCTTTCTCTCCTCCTTCCAGTCCCTCCTGAAAACCTGCCTGTTCTGTCAGACGTTCCCTAGCTCCTCACCCCACAGGACGTTCACCGATGCCTCCTCTGCTGCCTTTCCTTCAGGCGGTGAAGCCAAACGTGCATCCGGCATGCCAGCTACACGCTCGGGGAGAGGGGTCGGCCCTGGCAGCGTCAGATCGGGCCACGGAACTGATGCCTGGCTGGCGAGCACTCTACCATCCCTCCCTTGTGGAACAAATGTGCAGCCATGCAACCCCACCGCCGGCGCCCCACCCCAGCCATGACAGGCAGCCATGACAGCCATGGTGACTGTCAACGGTGGCCTCCATGCCACAGCGGCTATGGTGGTGCAAAAAACACGTGGGCCCACGATGGCCCATCTATGCAGCCCTCGGTCTGGACTGTGGGCCCAGGGACATCTAGAGGACCACATCCAAGCCAACAGCCTTCCCCGCATCTGGCAGCCTGGAAACCGATATGACGGTGAGTCACCGACCCAGGCCCTCGGCATGTTTTGGTTTCACCCAGGGTCCCCTTCGCCTCGGTAACTGAGCTAAGCGTTTGCACTTGCAGCTTTTCAACCTCATGAATGTCTCCCTGTCTCTCCCTGCGTTTTGTCTCCCTTCGACTGCAAGCCCCTTGGGGCAGGGACCTGTCTCCAGTTTAATGACTGTTCAGTGCCAGGCACATTGCTGGTGCTATAGAAACACTGCATCATAATAGTTGTTATTATCCAAGGCCACCGAGTGGGTCCTTGTCAGAGTCATGATAAACCCAGGGCAGATACTGGTTTTCGTGCAGCTTGCTGGCCCACGTAAATCTCTCATTCATCTTGATTGCCGCTTGCAGACACCCTTCTGCCTCCCTTCTCTGCTGCCTCACACCTGCAAGCCTGTCTCTTGCCTGCAGAAAAGCGCCATGGCCTCCATTGTTCATCAGAACAGACAGTTAGGAGCCCGGAGCGAGGCTCTCGCCAAATCTGCCTTGATTTATTATAACGCAGGCAGTATTTTTCCTCTTGGAATAATCCTAAAGCTCTGACACTGACGCGATGCGGAGCAACAGCTCGTTCAATAGAAATATATTGTTTTAGCCCCAAAGTTGGCCCCGTGGCCAAAACTAACTAATCTCTCCCACCACTGACGTTGCTTTTCTTAGAAATGCCTTTTATCGGCCCTTGGAAAAGAAGAACGGCAAAGAAAACGCAGGAAGCTTTTACAGATATGCTTCGGTAAATGCACGGTCTCAACGTGGCTTTGTTTCTAAGAAGCACAAAGAAACGCACAGCCCATGGCTTGCCTATCCGGCAACCCCATGGGCAGCCGTGTCTGGCTTTAACTGGATGCCATTGGCAGAAGCTAGAGAAGACCCGGACTAGGGGAAGTGCTCGCCTGGGAAAGGCCTCCAGCTTAGGTCCATTCCTCTCTGGAAGGAGACCCTGTCGAATGGCATCAGGAGCATCTCACAGCATCGCATGGATTGTCTTGGTGATTTCTAGAGAGACGGTGCTGACTGTGTTGGTCTCTAACGTAGGAAACAGAGACAAAGGGTGTTAGTATTTGTGACCGGAATGGCCCGCCTGGGCCAGAGCCGCACATCAGTTAACAGGCCACCAGATGGGGGCGCACTACCGCTCCCGACTGGCTAGGTGGCTGGCCAGGAATTGTGGGCCCAGAAGGAACCGGGGCCAAGGGCTGCCCAGGCGGGCCGTACGGCGTGAGCGTGTGTGTTTGCGACGCCATCCCAGCCCTGACGTGGGAGCCATCCTATCTGGAAGCCATGGCTGGGGGCGGGGCTCTGTGGGGCCAGCAACATGTCTCTTCTAGTTGATTGGTGGGAATGTTTATTCCATTCCCTGACCTGACCCGGCTGGGACTGGCCTGCCCTCCCTTCCCCCGGGACGTGTCGCCGGTGGGCCGGCTGCATGTTTATTAGCACCCAAAATAGTTTAGATGATTTTTCTTATTTGACCAACTTTTTCCGGTGCGAGTACCCAAGCTTGGATTTCTGTCGGTGAGAATCGGAGGTAAACCTTCTGCGTCCCTGTCCTGCAATGATTTCCAGACCAGATCTGCTGCCGTTTTTTTTACAAGCAGCGTGTTTGTTTGACTGCATCCCTAGATGCCAGCCCTACAAACTCGGCTTTGGAAGCCGTGAGTCAAACTAGGCTCTTTCCAAGAGGTGAATCATCATCAGTAAAGATTCCTCCATCGGGATTTCACGAACGATTCTCTTGATGATGGAGAGGATCAAGCCTGAGCCAGCAAAAACATCCAGCCCCCTCTTCCCTGGCTGTGTTGACTTTGCAGTGCTAATGGGAGGTGGCTACAGCCAGTATTTCTACTAGCTAGACATTGAGGGCCTGGACTAGATTACATCCAAGCCAGTGGAGGTCCTTCATTGAACAGAATCATAGAATCAAAGGGTTGAAAGAGACGTGATGGGTCATGTAATCCAGCTCACTGTTCCCAGGGGTTCTCCAATTTGCTCGTGCCTGAGGACCTTGCAAAGGATAAGTGCAATCCCTCAGCCATCTGTCATTTCATTTGGTTCAGAGTTACAGACAGTTGCTATTAGGGTTGCCACCTTTGGTCATTTTTTACCTGACACTTCCAGTTTGACCTATGGGAGTGTCGGGTAAAAAGCCACCGCAGCTGCCAGCTCTAGCTGCTATTGAAAATACACCCAGCCAGTTTTTGTCTTTTTTATTTTCAGTAGCAACTAAGGTTGCCACTTCCAGGGGCCATGGCATAACCCGATATAATTTGCATGCTCTATACAGTTCTTTAGAGCAGCTTCATCCGCTGGGCTCCCCCTTTATTTCAGATTGGGGCGGAGGGACATGCGTTGATTTCTGTTCTCGACTTACAAAGCTCCTGTATGCTTTGATCGATGTCAGTATTAATTCCATGTCAGCTTCTTTTCCGGATCTTATATGTTTGCCTCTCAGAGTGTGTCTGTCCAGACCTCCTAGACTCTTGTCTCCGCAGCGGCCTGTAGATTTCTCCTAATTTAACTCTCTGACTCTTACAGAGTTACCTTATTAATGTCAATATTGTCATTTCTGATTAATAATATTTTTATATCATACTCTGTTTCACAGTGATTAAAATGATATCAAACATAATTGGTTTACATATATACATAGGAGAGTTACAGTAATTCCTGTGAGATCAGATTTCTGACCATTATAAGCTTGTGATACTATACTACTAATCATTTCTATAGCGCTACTAGGTATATGCAGCACTTCACAGTCACAGACTTTGGAGACAGGTCCCTGCCCAGCAGGCTAAGATGGATACAGGTGAGGGGAACACACAAACATACACATTCCCATTTTACAGATGGGGAACTGAGGCTGAGACTTGCCCAGGGAGTTTGTGACTAAGGTGGGATTTGAACCCTGGCTTCCTAGGACCATGTCCAGCACCTTGTCCATTACACCACACCGGCTCTCTCAAATCATCCCTGCCTCTCAGGACCCCTGTATGAAGGGTTCCAAAGAATTTGGGGGGGAGTGGGTGAAACGTTTCCTCTATTGGCCTCCTTTGCTACCTTCAATCTGAGGATGCTCTGTAGCGGGCAGAGCCCAGCTTGGCTGCATGTCACTGAATCTCCAAATGCAAACTACAGTGTTACTATGATATCCCCCCTCCCGCATGCACGTGCACACACACACACACACACTCTTTCCCCATGCCCTCCCTAGAGAGGGTCCACAGGATTGCCCATTGTGACTCTTGATTCTTCTCCCGTGCGATCGGGATTGGCTGCTGTCGGAGACAGGATGCTGGGCTTGATGGACCATTGGTCTGACTCAGTCTGGCACTGCTTATGTTCTTAAATGTGGGGCGGGGAGACGACAAACCTTGGCCTGTTGCGGCGCAGCCAGGTGGAAACTGAGCTGCGTGGAAGCGGAAGCATGTGAGACCCACCCGGCAGGCAGCACAGGACAAAGCAAGCGCTGGCACCGGCGGCACAAGGCGGGCAGCACAGCCGCAGCCTCCAGGGCTCCGGTGCAGCAAGCGGAGAGGGGGCAGAGGCGCTGGGGGAAGGGAGGAGGTGGGGCAGGGGAGAGGATGCTGATGGTGGGGGGAGGGAGTGTCTATTTCTTGTCCCTGGGGGCCCATTCCAACCTAGCTCCGCCCCTGGTGCCCCCCTGGCACTCACAGAGCAGGGGTCCGGGCATAACCCACACAGTTGTGTGTAGGTTGTGGCAGACTGGCTAGTCTTTGACTAAGGGGATCGTTACTGCCACTGAGATTTTGTGGCTGAGGCCATGGCATAACCCCAACCTCAACCTTTTCCCCATGTCCATATCCCCCCCCCCCCTCATAGGGGGGACGTGGCATAGCCCCCTCCTTTCCCACAAGACCGTGCCCCTTCTTTCAGGGGGTTGTGACACTCCTACCCATCCCCCATCACTCCTGCCCTGTTTCCACACACCCCATCAATCCCTCGCTCTCCCATCACTGCCCTTTGCCTACCATTGCTTTCTCCCCATTGGCACTGACGGAGCCAGGCAGTGAAGCCCGACGTGGCATCTGCTCTTTTCCCTCAGTTCAGAGGCCGTGAGCATCTGGGGTTTCAGTGCAAGCCCTTTCATAGGACGGCCCGCATGCAAATTTTAGAGGCCCATGATGAGAAATCCCGGTTGCAGGGCCGCGTTGGCTCCAATGCATACATGCAACCGGGATTTCTCATGTGTCCTCTAAAAGGTGGCGGATGTGGCGGTCACCGTCATTGGCCGGATTCGCCCTCCGCTGGTTCCCCAAGCTCACAGTCTGGGCGCGCTCCTCGACCCGCGGCTCGGCAAGGTGAGGTCGGTGGCGAGGGAGGCGTTTCGTCAATTACATCTGGAGGCGTTGATTTTGGCCGTACGTTTCAGATAGTGACTTGGCCACCATCATCATCCGCGCTTTCATTACCTCGAGCTTGGAGTGTTGTAACGCGCTCTAGGTGGGGCTACCCATGGTGACGGCCCAGAGGCTGCAGCTGGTGCAAAATGCGGCGGCCTGTCTCCTTACGGGGCCGGGCCGCCGTGAGTACCTTACACCGGTGCTCTGGGCCCTGCACTGGCTGCTTGTAGTCTTCCAGGACCAAGTCAAGGTGTTGGTGTTGACTTAGAAAGCCCTATACGGTCTAGGCCCGACTTACCTACGGGATCGCCTCACTCTCTGCGGTCAGCCGGGAGCACCCTCTTCGAGGTCCCCCACGTGGCCCACGATGGAGAGAGCGTTCTCGGCGGCCACACCTCGGCAGAGGCCCGGATAGACCTCCCTTCCTTCCTGTGTATGACTAAGACCTGGCTGTTCCACCAGGCGTTTGGCGGGGGAGATGGGGTTTAGGGTGCAGGGTTGTGGGTTAGGGAGGGAAATCTATTATTTTTGGCTTCTCTTTTATTGTGTTGTTTTAGCTTAAGCCGCCCCAAGCTGCCTGTTAATAAATAAATTAATTCATTAAATAAACTGCGTGTCTTTGGCCACCCTACTTACATGAGAGAGAAGCAAAGGGGACACAGAGAATGCCCTTTCCGTAGCTCCAACATGGTTCTAAACTCCCTGCTCTGAAATCCGATCCCACCTTGCAGGACGGGGCCCAGCTCCACGCTGCCCCCACCTCCCCCGTTCCCAAGGCTGGGAAACCGTAGGGGCTTGACGAGCGAGAGACTAAAGCAGATGTTTGTGGCACAGCACAGGCAACATTATGCAGCCACCCCATTCGCCTCTCGCTACTGACAGAGCCTGGAGCATTGAATCCTGCTGGGGAGGGAAGCAGGAGGGGGGGGTACTAGGGAGCGGAAAGAAAGGGGTGGCTCAGTGGGGGGAGCATGCCGGTCAGAGAGTCTGTCTACTCCAGGGCAGAGATAGGGACCCTGTGGCCTGCGGGAGACCACGGCCAGTCGCCATCTAGACCCTAACAACTTCTCTGCATCCGCATTGTACAGGGGCGGAGCCTTCCTTGGGGCATGATGCCCCTCAGCTGCCCCATTGGCCCAGCAAGCAGCTGCTGGCTGCTCCTCTCTACGAGTCAGAAATGTCCCCTATGTACGGTGGAGCTCCCCTTCCGTCTCATCTCCCCGTTCCATGCACAAAATGCTCCGGGGGTGCGAATTCGACCACTGAGGATGGGAGGATTTGGCCAGTGGATCCACCCCCTTCCCATAAGCACTCAGTGAGCAAGCCCAAGGGAAGGGAGCAGAGATGAGGGCTCCCCCTTCCCCCCAAATCCACTTATCGTTTAGCATTCGCCTTAAGCACTTCCACCCCTAGAGCTTGGACTCATTTTCAAAATGGCCCACGGGAGGGAAGAGGTTCCCCATGCCCCTGCTTGGTTGTGATTCCTCAAGAAATGGAAAAACAGCCCAAATAAACAGCTGTCCCAGTTAAAGGAAGGCAACCTAATTTGCCTCACACGCAAGAGAATGTTGGGCTTTTATTAGTGGTCAAAAACCAAAAAAAACCCCAAAGTTTCCCTGCCTCCTGTGCCAGGAGCTGTTAGAGCTCCGGCTCAGCATCAGCAGAGTTTACACACAGCAAAAGAAAATAGCTCAAATTCTCAGTAGCAACAGCTTAGAAGTAATCAACACCTTGGAGATTGTTTCTAGATTAAAATAATCTACTTTATTGAGAAGTACATTGTGCTAGGAAAGGCCTATCCCTAGATCTTTCTAGCTAGCTGCCACCAGCATGGTGGCCGGTCATGCTGAAGGTCAGAGAGGGAAGAAAGGAATGGCGAAAGTTCAGGAAGGAGGAGGAAGTCCAGTAGGAGCTTCCTGGGCAGACCCCACTTGGGAGGGGGCTTAGAAGCAGAGATCAGGAAAGGTTAAAGTGACACACACACTAACTCACTAGCTCTACTCCCAATGCCCCTAGTGGTCCTTAGGGTTTGTTGGTGCAAAAGGTTGATGTCATCTGGAGCTGTTTCGCCAACAGAGAAGCGTCCTTTCCAGTTACTTTTTTATTTCTCGCTGAAAAGAAAAAGAATAAACCCACATGATGGATAAATGCTAATTGCAGTGTTTGAAATACAAGCCAATTGTGAGCTGTTTTCTGACTGGGCTGCTACGGATTAAACTTTGTCTTTCCCCATCCTTAAAATGAGCAGTGCAGCTTGCGTTGTGCTTTCCTGTGGAGATCATCTAAGCTGATCCACCCCTGTGCAACATCTGGATAAAGGGGATCGCTCTGATAAGGGATCTCCAGACATTGTTTGAAAATGTTACCTCCCAATTGCACTAAGTGGCCTCCTAGTTAAACAACATAAATAAGGAAAGAACTTTCCACAGAGATTGCTTCCCTTTAACTCCATGCAGTGTTTGGGGTCTGTCTGACCCCAAAGCCTTATAAAAATTGTTTGTTTGTTTGTTTTAATGAGGGGATTGTTCCTCTTCCAATTTAATGTATATTCAAATGAGGACGAAGTCAAGCTTTCTGCATTAATTTTATCATTCAATGCATTGTAGTTTTTGCATAGAAAAAAAGATCACTAAAAATGTATTGGCATCAATTAGACTCCTTTATGCTGCATTGGGCAACCTTGTGTGTCAGTTTTTTAAAACAGTAGATTCCTATTGGCTTTACTGTGGAGGACTGTCTAAATATAAGATTTTTAAAAAAATAATTTAAGCCATTATATATGAGAATAGTTTAACAGTTAAATAGGTTTGAGGTTAAATTTGTGCAATAAAGTTCATTTTCAAGGCATTGTCTTTAGGTTTCTTATTTTTTTTAAAAATTAAACTAACTTGGGGTCACTTAGACCCCAATGTAAAAATAATGTAGTATTGTTGAGTTAGCCGTAAGGCTAAGCAGAAACCCCAATTATCAGTGTCCCAATTAAGTGGTGGTAACTGTACTCATTCACGCAGCGCATCAATAGGGGGGTAAGTACAGGGAGTACAACGCCTGTTGGCTTCCCAAGGGTTGAATGTTGTGAATATGTTTGCTAGTGGGATGAACCCCCTAAACACAATGTTTTGCCCACAGATGAAGGCAGCAGGGACCCCACCCCGTGTGCTTTCCCCTGCTCTCTGTGGGTTGTGAGAACGACCCCTGAAATGGGTAGGCGTAGGGTACCCACTCCTGGAGAAAACCCAACATTGCCACTCATCCCGCTGCCCAAATGTTTCCACAGGTTCGGGCCGGATCTGGATGGACGACGTGGCCTGCAAAGGGACAGAGGACAGTCTGCTCCAGTGCAGCTTCTCTGGGTGGGGTAAAACCAACTGCGGGCACGCTGAGGACGCGGGAGTGAAGTGCGCGATTCTGTGAAAGGGGACGACGGTGACTGAGGAGCGACGAGAAGAGCATTCAGCGCGGCGCGTGGACCCAAGCTGCAGCAACCGCCTTTCTAGCTTTATTAGGCTATCTGCCTGCTGAGGGGGGGTGGGGGCAGCGCGGTTTTCTCAGGGCTCACGATAGCGTCTGCTGTAACGCTGAGGGGCAGGGCGAGTGTCCCCCCCCCCCCGTGCCGTTCCGCTTTGTCGCGCTTCTAGACCAAAGTTAAGGATGTCAAAGCCATTTAACCCTTTGTTGCTCTCCGGATCTCTAATGCTCACGGGTTACGACGCTGCTTGCTGCAGACGAGCACGGGCCGATGGCTGACGTGGCACGCCCTCCGTCAGAGACTCCCGGGCGCACACAATGGAGGAGCACCTGGCCGGAAACGGACCTGTCCTGCCACTCTCGCTTTGCAAGCCACCGGCGTGGGCTTCCTCCACTGTGTTATTCAAGAAATAAAGGTCTTTGTATCCTGCTTTAGTTAGTTCCCCCTGGTGCATTGAGCGGAGCCCCGTGCGGGCAGCGAGGCCGCAAGTCCACGGTGGGGAACGTTCTCCCTCCCAGGGGCCGCTTTGAACATTAGTGCAGCCTCCAAGGGCTGTGCAGAAGCTGGGGACGGGTGCACTCAGGAAGAGGAGGGTCCTGATCATGGATCTGTCTCCTTATGTGCCTGCCTCTCTGCTCCCTTCCCCATGCCTCAGCCCTAAATCGACACGCATGCCCCTCGGGGCCAGGAGTGCTATTACTGAGAGCGAGGACAGGCCTTCTTATTCTGCCCATCATTATTATTATTATTATTATTATTATTATTACTACAAGCATTTGTGTAGCGCCAGCTCTTACCTGGCGCTTTACAGAACAATAAGATAGACGCGGTCCCTGCCTACGGCTTACAATCTAATAGGCACAGAGGGGGAGACAAGGAGAGGGGACATAGGGAGAGAAAAGGGATAAATAAATAACATTCAAGCGGATGCGAAGTTTCAGGTGCACGTGCTTGGCTTGGTTGCAGTTAGGCAGGAGTCTGTGGGGAGGGCAGACAGTATTATTATTAACAAACATTTATATAGCGCCAGCAGTGTACCTGGCACTTTACAAAGTAATAAAATAGACAGGGTCCCTGCCCCTAGGGCTTACAATCTGAGAGACAGGAGCTG
>QEPC01005576.1:26511-37549 GCA_003113815.1 Sphenodon punctatus | reverse complement strand
TCCTGCCTTGGAACCGGGGGCTGGACTAGATGGACAAGCCTCTGTCTGTGACACTGTAGGGAGAGGAGATCCTGCCTTGGAACCGGGGGCTGGACTAGATGGACAAGCCTCTGTCTGTGACACTGTAGGGAGAGGAGATCCTGCCTTGGAACCGGGGGCTGGACTAGATGGACAAGCCTCTGTCTGTGACACTGTAGGGAAAGGAGATCCTGCCTTGGAACCGGGGGCTGGACTAGATGGACGAGCCTCTGTCTGCGACGCTGTAGGGAGAGGGGATCCTGCCGTGGAGCAGGGGCTTGACTAGATGGAGGAGTCTCTGTCTGCGATGCTGTAGGGAGAGAAGATCTTGCCTTGGAGCTGTGGGCTGGACTAGATGACTCTTGAGGTCCCCTACAATTGTATCTATTCTATCCATTGAGGAGACTGTTTGGAAAATGTAGGTTGTCTTCCCTGGGAACTGTCAGAGCAAGAACATAGCAAGAGCGAGGGGGAATCAGATGGGTCCATGTTTATCCTCGATGTCTGCTGGAGACTCTTCATTTTCTGTGTTATCTTGCATATTAATTATTATTATTATTATTATTATTATTATTTGATTACTTGTCAAATCTAATTCCAAAGAAAATCAGCATCATCTCTTGAGAATTCCCACTGCACAGAGTACATAAGAAATTACTCTTTCCTGGAAAGAACATATATTTTCAGTGAAAAAAAATAATATTTTCATAGGAAGAGTTTCCAGTTTTCCCACTCCCACCCGACAGCTCATCATGTATCCTGAATGAACTGCTCAGAAATTTAAGAACATAGATAGTGCCAGACTGGGTCACAACAGTCCATCGAGCCCAGTATCCTGTCTCCGACAGTGGCCAACCTCAGTCGCTTGGGAGAAGTGCCCAACAGGTCACAATCTTGCGATCCACTCTCTGCTGTTCACTCCCAGCTCCCGATAGTCAGAGGTTACGTCCGAAAATCTATTTGACTAATGTTTATTTATTTATTTATTTATTTATTAAAATGTATATCCCGCCCTTCCCCCAAAGCTCAGCAGTTTACAATGGCAAAAGCACAAAATAGTAAAAATACAAAATAATTATTTTAAAAACTATATATCCTTCCCCTCCCCCCAGAAAACCCACCCACTCAACCTCTATCACCGATCCCCACCTGCCAAAATCTCTGCCAAGCAAAAAACATCTGGAAAATGCTCAAACTTGGACTCAAGTGAACCTCCGGGGGAAGGGAATTCCAAAGTACCGGGGGCGGCAACTGAGTACCCCTCTCTATGGACCCTTGTTGTGCAGACAGAATTATCCAGTGGTACCCAGAAAGGGCACTCCCAGCTAACTGCCGTGACCGCAATGGAGTATGGAAGGAAAGTCAGTCTTTCAGATATGAGGGCCCAAGCCATTTAGGGCTTTAATGGTCAAAACCAGCAGCCCCTTGAATTGTGCCTGGAAAACAATAGGCAGCCAGTGCAGCCTATAGAGCACAGGTGTCATGTGCTCCCAGAGACCCACCCCTGAAAGGAGCCGGGCCGCCGCATTCTGCACCAGCTGCGGCTTCCAAACAGTCATCAAGGGCAGCCCCATGTAGAGCGCATTGCCGTCATCTAGCCTCGAGGTGATGAAAGCAGGGATGACGGTGGCGAGATCTGAGTCAGAAAGAAAAGGCCGTGGCCTTCTTATTAGGTGTAGTTGATGAAAAGCGCTCCTGTCCACCGCCGCAACCTGACAATCCAGGCGCAGCAGAGGGGCCGGAAGCACACCAAGGCTGTGAACCTGAATAACTAGAGGGGGTCAGACCCCCCTCAATAACAGGGGGCCCGATCTGCTCTAAATCACAAGATCAGCCAACCCTCATCACTTCAGTCTTGTCTGGATCCAGCTTCCATCGGCTCCCCCCTCATCCAGTCCCCGACAGCAGCCAGGCACTAGGGTCGCTTTTAGACGATCACGCCGTGCGCTGGCGCGGGGTTTCAAAAACCCCACGAGGAGCGATTACACGTGACGCCGCCGGCAATCACGCACCTGATATGGCGCTGCGCATTCTTTTCAAGTGGCGAATGACCTACCTCGATCAGGCTCCCGGTCATTTCATGGCTTGAAAAGAATTCGCGGCGCCATATCTGGTGTGCAATTGGCGGCGGCGTCATGTGTAATCTCGCCTCGTGGGGTCTTTGCAACCCCGCACGAGCGCACAGTGTGATCGTCTAAAAGTGGCCTAGGAAAGCACTGAGACCGCAGGGCCTGGGTCGGATGAAAAAGAGAGGCAGAGATGGGTGTCGTCAGTGTACTGATGGCATCTCACTCCAATCCTCCAGATGACCTCGCCCTCCAGATACAAATTGAACAAGAGGGGAGACAAGATGGAACCCTGCGGGACACCACGAGGGAGGTCTTGCGTGATGATGAGCAAGATCACATGACCACCCTCTGGGGTCTCCCCGACAGGAACAAACAGAACCAGTCAGGAGCGGTCCCGTACACCCCTCCAAAATCCTACCAATGTGTCAACAGCACCTCATGATCAACCATATCAACAGGGCAACAGGGCACAATTCCCTCGGTCAATCTCCAGGCGTAGACCATCGACCAAGGCCGCAAGTTCAGTTTCCGTGCAATACCCCAGACAAAGACCTGACTGAAATGGGTCGAGGAATCCCAAATCATCGAGATGAGCCTGAAAGCTGCCGGGCAACTAACTGTTCAATAACCGTCCCTAAGAAGGGAAGGTTAGAGACAGGGCGATAGCTGGTGGGGGAGTCAGCATCCAAAGATGGTTTCTTATGCAGCTTCAGGCTCATCTCGATGCTTTTGGATTCCTGGACCCATTTCTGTTTGTTCCTGTCGGGGAGGTCCCAGAGGGTGGTGATGTGAGCTTGCTCGGCATCCCTCAAGACCTGCCTCGTGGTGTCCCGCAGGATTCCATCTTGTCTCCCCTCTTGTTCAATGTGTATCTGGAGCCGTAGGGCGAGGTCATCTGGAGGATTGGAGTGAGATGCCATCAGTACGCAACTTTTAACGGCATACGGCAACCTACCCTACCGAAGGGAGGCACTGACAACCCCAGCCAGCAAAGACCCCAATGTTTTCCAGATGACTTTCACCAGCCAGGACGGGCAAGGATTTAGCTCACAATTGGTTGCCCAGATTGCTCCAAGCACATCCTCCAAATTACTGGGTGGCACTAACTGAAACGGATCCAACCAAATTGGACAAGGCTGAGCTCCCACAGCCTCAAACTCTGAGACTGCTGGCACACGTTCAGTAAGGGGCAGGGACTGCCTCGAATTTAACTCACGTTACTGCGGTCATGTGAAATCCTCGGACATTTGCATGGGGATTTTAGCGTTCTTGTTCCATCCCCCCCCCATTAAATTCAATCACGTGATACAGGGCTCAAAATCCAGCCCTGTATTGCGTTATTGGATTTAAGAGGAGAAAGGAAAAATAACGCTAAAACCCCCCGTGCACACGACCGGGAGTTTCATGTGATTGCGCGAACGCGCGTTAAACTCACAACAGTCGCCGCCCCTTCCTGAATATCTGCAGGCAGCCTGACTCTGCAAGTAGCAGAACCCAAATCATGGTGAGTGAATAGAAATGATTTTTGTCTGCAAAGGTATTAATAAAAGCGTCACAGCGGGCAGTAGGTGACTCAGGGTCATGGCGAAGACATAGCCATTAATGGCCCAATCCTCCATGAAAGTATCCAGTCCTTTCTAAACACAGCTATGCTACTGGGCAAAGGAATCTACACAGGAAAAAAGAACTGCATGGGAGTGGGCTCTTAAAGATTTCAAACCAAAAGACACTCCCACTGGATCATCTGCATTGTCTCCGGACCTTCTTGTCCAATCAGAAATTGATCCTAACTTTCCCCCCTGCATATTGCCATCGGGTGAGCTGGCCCTTTAAGGGATTCGTCTGTGACTTGTTTAACGTCTCTGTCACATGACCCCCACAGTCCGGGAAGTAAACTAGTCACATGTCAGGCCAAGGTCAGAGACCTGTAAAGAGCCAACTCCCTGCAAAATGCCTCATCAGCTAGAGGGGAAATTGTGGGGTGTGAGTTGGGGGGGGGGGGGGGGAGGGAGGATTTCTCATTATGACCAAGTGGACGCAGCCCCCATTGCGTGCGGGATTGTCCAAGCCAGACTGCTTGTTCCTGGATGCAACCCCTACAGCCACGCTTCCAGCTGGGTTACTAGCTTATTCTCCATGTGAAGAAACTGACCTTTCCCGCTGTTTATTTCATGGTGACATGAATAAATAAAGCATGGGTTTAAAATACTTCCCATCTTCTTAATGGCCCGACAATTATTTTCTCAGCCTGTTAGATTCTTTTTTGCCTTGGTTTCTCTTTTTGTTACAGCTAGGTCAAAATTTCTTATCAACATTTTCAAACACCCCCAAAATTTAAAAATAATTTAAAAAAAAAAATCAAATTTCACTCATGCCAAAATTTTGGTTGCAGGTTCATTATTATTCTTGGGTGGGCCTTGGAAAGGGGGAGGGAAGAATTGCAAAATTCCAAATCTCAGCATTTGGAAAAATGTTAACATTTGGAACTGTAATAATGACAGACATAAGGAGTAACTGAAATATATTTGAACTTTCCCATCCTCAGTCACTTTAAGACATAAATCAATAGATTTCAGGGGGAAAAAAACATGATCATTATATCAGACTGAATGTTGAAACAGAAAAGGAGTCATTTCAAAATCATTGGTTTATTTTTCAAATTCCAAAAACAATTTCAGACTTTTTTTTTTTTAACACTCATCTGCTGTGTTGGAAAAAAAAAAGACAGCTGGGTCTTTGGGTAGTTTTTTGCCCAACTCCTTTAGCACTTACATTGCTTGAATGTGTAAATAAACATGAAATGTGATGGGGTTCTACTCCATAATAAAACACATTAGAGTAGATTTCTACCCCAGGGCTTTTTTGTTCAACTAAACTAACTAACCACGGTTAATGGTAAACAACTTTCCTTTGGGGAATATTGTGTACCTGTGTGCAGGTGACAGTGTCCTAAACGGGCAACGTTAGAGAGCCACCAACTTACATGTTTTTGCAAGAGATGTGTGAGAGAGTCTGGAGATCCTTTGCAGGATCAGTGCCTGGAGGACTGGCCCTTTAAGAATCTTCTGTACGGCGCCAAGTACATGACTGGCACTATATAAATGTTTATAATAATAATAATTAATAATTAATGATAAATTAATAATGTGACCTGCACCTGAGCATAAGAGGCAGTATAAAGCCCAGAAGCCCTCATCCGCCTGGCCCCCACCCTCCACACCTTCAAGTCCCTCCTCAAAACCCACCTCTTCCGCTCTGCCCTTCCGAACTCCTGCTAATCATCCCCACCCAGGATTCTCCCCCACCTGTTAACTGTAGATTGTAAGCCCTCGGGCAGGGACCGTGTCTATCTTATTCTTTGTAAAGCACCAGGTACATCGCTGGTGCTATATAAATACTTATTATTAATTATTATTATTATTATTATTTTATTTATTATTAATAATGTGTGAGCACTGAAGGAAGCACCAAGAGCTCACTGAGGAGCTGAGAGCTCCAGCTAGAGAAGAGATGTAGCAACCCAGCAAACCCAACAAGGAACAGAGCCGGCAACCCGGGTGGGATCAAGCTAGGTTGCCTCTCGAGTTTGGATTGGCTGGGCTAGCTGACTGGGGAGGAAACTGCTGGGGACCTGCCGGTTTAGTGGGAGAAGCCCCAACATTGTGTGGACGGGGACGGGCTTTGAGGGGCAGAAGGGAGGCCAGTGTAAATGCCAACCTGCCCAAGCCAAGCTGGCCTGAGACGAGGGCTAAGGTGGCAGCAGCTCAGCTAATTCCCCCAAAAGGGTGTCAAGGGAGGCTTGCACCCGGGGCCGCTGTTAGACAGTGGTGGCGAAATTTGGCATTGATCTACCCCCTTAGAAAAAAGGGGCAACGCTATTAAATTGGGACTATAATTGTGTCGGTGAAATCCTGTCTAACTACTGAGGAAATACTTTATCAAAACCTTAAGAAAATGGAAGGAAGGAGAGAACAAGCTGATTTTCAAGCCCGATTGGTGGCGCTAATGGCTCGACGACAGGCAGCGGTGATATCAATGCTGAACCAACAGCAAACTCAACAAGCCGATCCAAGCCAGTTGATGCAAGCAACGTCCGCTCAGCTCCTGAAGCCGGTGCCAGCCTTACCGCGGAGCAGACCAGGGCACACACCCCCCCGCAGGCCCCGCTCCTTGGGGGCCCCCGCGCTGCCTGCCTAGACAGCCGGCTTGAAGCCTCCCTGCTGCAGCCTGTGAGCTGCGGGGTCGGGGATTTGGCGGCTGCTGCCGGGCTGAGCCAACCAGCTGCAGAGAGACTGCACTCCCCAGCCCCCAGCCCCACCCCTCGCAGCATCCCGCTGCCACGGCAACAGGTCGGCAGGCAGCTTAGTGGTTGGGCCGCACCGCCAGTGGGGTGAGATTTCAATTTTAGTCAGTTCACTGACTGACGCTGACCAGTTCGGCAGGGCCCCTCCTCCACAGCAGCTAATTGGCTAGCTTGAAGGCTAGCTAGGAATTGTCCTAGCTGCACAATGAACCTACGGAACTCATTGCCACGGGGCACTGTGAATGGCAGTAATATACCTGGATTTTAAAAAAAGAAAGGATTGGAAAAATTCATGGAGGGTCTAGGCCTGCCAATGGCTGTTATCCAAGTTGGTTCGGCACAAATTGCTGGAAGTGCTGGGGGGGGGGGGGGGGTAAGGAATATTCTCAAGAGAACTGGATGGAGCCGAGCCGGGGGCCCCCCACATTTTGTTGGAGGGACCCCAATCCCTGCTTCCCTTCCCTTCTGAAGCAATATTCTTGCCCTCTGCTGGGGGGGGGGGGGGGGGGGGCGTGTAAGGGAGATGCCGAAGAGAATAGAGAAGGGGACAGGGCTGAGGGAATTGGGCGTGGCCGAGGGGGCATTTTGTTTTCACCCTGGGCCCTGCAATTACTAAGGCCGTCCCTGCCTGAAGCTACAACCACAGGTGCTTGGGGTCAATCGGGTTTAGGAACCCGAGTCTTAACTAAAATGTGGCCACATGATGACCCAGAGGCCTATATGGTAACTTTTGAAAGAGTTGCAGCTAATGCAGGCTGGGAGAAAGCTTTGTGGGCTACCCACATAGCTCATTTCTTGACTGGGGGAGCTCAGGCTGCTTATAGAGCCGTTCGATTATAACCTAGTAAAGGCCGCTGTGCTGAAGAGATGAGGGGTTTGGAGACTCATACAGGAGACAGTTTAGGTCAATGAGATTTTCACAGGAGCCTAGGCCCAGAATACTGGTGCAGAAGCTGCAGGATGAGGCCAGGCGCCGGCTTCAGCCAGCAAAGCAATCACCTGAAAACACTGCAGAGCAGGTAATTCTAGATCAATTCCTGCTTATCCTGACAAGAGAAATGAGAGCGTGAGTTAGTAGGCAACAGCCACAGATCCTCGTAGAAGGGGCTGTTGAAACATGTGAAGCTTCTATTGCCACTGAAGGCAGTGAAGAACAGAGAAAAATACCAAGAGAATGGCCTTAGAAAGGCAGTAAGGAAGGAAAATAATTATAGAGGATTTGGGGGAAATGGGGAACCCAATAAGGAGGGATATGTAGAAAACACAAGAAAGCTCAATTTCTCACAGAGGAAGAGGACCTAAACCAGAGTGTCCCTGTATGGGGAACCTCAGAATATCAGGGGGTCCGTTGTTTCTCTTATGCAGAATGGGGTCACTTACAAAAAGATTGCCCACTAATGGAATGCGAACAGTCTTGGAGTTGGTTTGGAGTGGCTGCCGAAACACTAAACCCTGACCCCCGGTTGAGGTGCTATTCAAGGCTGATGTATGCGGGGGACCCGTCAGTAATAGCTTTGATAGATTCTGGGTCCAATCAGACCTTAGTGAGGCAATGCCTTGTGTCTCCACATTGGCTAGTCCATGGGGATACCAAACACTATGGGCCAAAGAGCTTACAAGATGCGAGTGGGAGTGGTCCACTGTTTACCGTGGCCAGTAATCTTGGGAAGAGATTGTCCCACGTTTCACAGAGCGTGGACCCAAAGTTTCAGGGAAAAGACACCATGCCAAAGAACAAGCAGGTCGAGAACGCGGGGATACCCTTCCCCAAGTTAATGGTGTGGTGGAAGGTCTAGAACGTTGTGAGGAACAACAGAAAGTGCAGCACCCCGAGACCTTTGAAGAGGTAGAAAGAAATCAAAAGGAACAGAGACCTGAAGTGGAGTATAAGTCAAGAAATACAAACTCAGATAAAAGTAAAGCGAACAGAGGCCCAGACAGAACACCTGCTAAAGAAACCAGAGAAAGGAGTACCAGAAATGCCTAAAGAATTGGGTTTATTAACTTGTCCACCCCAGTATTAGTGACCTGGAGTGGACAAACTGAATGTGGGGAGTTAAATAAAACCGCAAAGAAAACAGTCAAAGGCCACGACCCTGAGACCAATTGAGGAACAAAAGATAGACTCTAAACTGATGCCTAAGAACCAAGCCCAAGAGGTAGAGAATGTATCCCAAACATCCAGAAAGGGAAAAGGGAAGAAAGTCTGTACCCGTGGAAGGGAAAACAGAGTTAGCTGAGGCTCTTCTAAGTACAGCGAAGGAGAACTGTAATATTGAGCCGAAAGAAAGACCCAAGGAAGTGGGCAGTGGATGAGAGTGGTCAGTGTGACTCCAATGCTGCCCAAGCGATCGGGGAGTTGGGATGGCCACCTTGTAAAGACCAGCGGCGCCATATGAATGCACCGGCTGTGCATGGACGCCAGGCCATCCCCATAGGAACATGGCTATAGGGACTGAAACGGGACTGTAATTGCCAGTCGTGAAAACTGGGATTACGAGAAACAGAGTGCAAAAATCATTTGGGGAAACTCGAGCATGAACTGAGAGAGTCCTGGGAAAATAAGAACTAGATTGTGAAAGTAAATAAATTGCCTGTGCGATTTTCAGGTAGACTAGGGCCCAGAACTGGGGTCTTCTGGCGAGTGGGTGGGACAAGACCCTACCCCCATGGTCTCTCTCTGACAGTAATGCTGATATTTTTCAGTTCAGTTGAAATGAAGTTGAACTGTTTACAAAGAGGGGAGTGGAATCTAGGGGTCTCCCTGTGGGATCTCCTCTTCCAAAAGGGGGACGCGTGTGAGAGTGTGACAGTCCTTTGCAGGATCAGTGCCTGGAGAACTGAAGTACTGGCCCTTTAAGAATCCCAGACTGTGGGGAAATTGGGTCATGTGACCCGCACCTGAGCATAAGAGGCAGTATAAAGTCCAGAAGCAGTGTAAAGTGGAAGAAGCCCCAACAGCGGGTGTTTTTACACACACATTTCTCCTGCATGTTTGCTGTTACATCCGGAACTTTCTGTGTGTCGAAATCCCAGATATTAAACGTCCAACTCTTTGAACTTCTGCATAGAACTTCTCCCAGAACGTTTGTGTGTAAAAAGTTCTCCTGGTAAACTGCTTTGCTCCAGGCAGCTGTGGTCACTTGGTTTCCATGGCAGCCCCTCACGTCTACAGCTGCGGCTACTTTAGACTGCCTCAGGGCAGTGTTTGTGTGAAGGATGCATCCGGAACTTACTTGTGGACTTGTAAACCCAGACAATTGAAAGACCAGCACTTTAAGGTGTGTGTAAAAATGCCCATTGTGTGGGCTGGGACTGGTTGTGAGAGGCAGAATGGAGGCCAGTGTAAAAACCAACCTGCCCAAGCCAAACAGGCCTGAGACGAGGGCTAAGGTGGCAACAGCAGCTCAGGTAATTCCCCACAAAGGCCGCTGCTGCAGTGTGCATCCAGGACAGGAAAATACCCAAGACAGAAGATGAGCATTTTAATGAAAAAGACCCAGTTGTTTTCAACCATAGTTTGGGTTCATCTTTTCCAAAATTCACACCTTGATCTACCATGTCCCTACAACACCTTGGAGAAGACCTCCTCCAGACCCATGGGAACTAGTAAGAAGTGTTGCAGAGTAATAATTGATTCACAATCAGTAAGGACAAATGCAGCTGAAGGTTTAAAAACAGAACTTTACTTAAGCTTTCGATCCTTACTTACATCTAACTAGTAGTAAGACAAAATGGAGATGGAGACAAAGAGAGAGAAGGGAAGAAGGAGTGGTTACACAAAGGAATTCAACTGTAAAACCCCATCTCCCTTCCATGTACACATAAACTTAGCAGTGCCATCTGGTGGCTCTATAGTCGATTAGTGTTCTTAATACAGCAGGCATTAACTTATGGATGTTGCATATACCAACCCCCCTCTCAACAGACAGAAGTTAACCTACTATGCCCATTTTACTTAGTAGCTTTCAGTGGTGCTCTCCTGCTAAAGATTTTGTCAGGGCATCTGCTACCATGTCTTCTGTAGGACAATATTGCATGTCTATAAGTCCTTGTTCTTGCGAGTCTCTTAGGAAATGATATTTCATGTCTATATGTTTGGTCCTTGGGTTTACTCTTTCCATTTGTGCGAGTACAATACAGCCTTGGTTGTCTTCCAAAATTTGTATAGGGCTGTTCAGTTATTTTCCCAAGTCTGTGAGCAATTGTCGTAGCCAAATTACCTCTTGACTATGTAGGGGTGGGACTACCGGATCTACCGGATTAAACATGGTAATCCCGGTAAATTACTGGATTCCCCCCGTACCGGATTTTTTACATTGCGGCCATTCAAATGAATGGCCGCAATGTAAAAAAACAAAAAAAACAAAACACAAACACTTTTCCTCTCCAAGTCCAGGCTGTGCGGGTGGAAGTGTCTTGGAAGTAAATAAAGTGTCTTGTGAGCACAGCTAACAGTTCTTAGCACTCTGAGGTTGGAGCAGGGCCGCCCGAGGCATGTGCCACCGGTGCCCAGGCACATGACCCCAGCAGCCTCCCGCACCACGGAGATGGAGTCTGACCCCGCAGTTAAAATTCCCCCACCCCCACCCCCATTGGTAGCAAAGACGCAGCAGACACCTGTCCTGGCTTGGTTCCCCCCCCCCCC